>JALPQI010006143.1:0-58081 GCA_025490895.1 Thaumatotibia leucotreta
TTTTGCAACTAACAGGAGAAATATGTCCCTAACATGTTATTCTCGCTATCACAAATATATATATTATTCAGGGTGCTCAAAAATATCTGAACATGCACTCTAATGTCTTGAAAATAGAGTCGTGTTCTCCTATATTTTCAAGAACCGAACCTATATTTTTATAATTGTCATCGAATTATATTGATAGACAATTGTCTATCTTGAATTTATTATTTATTATCAGCACTTCAAACCCAAACTTCTTTATTTCGAATTGCCCTAAGAAAGTAATAAGAAAAAATACAGATTTACAAGTGGTATTTACTTTATAATGCTTGACAAACAAAACATTTCTTCTCTCTTTCAGTTAGTTTTAATTTTAGTAACTAATATAAAATTTTATCTACAGGAATATCATAATTTCCCTGTTATGTATTCAGAAGCGGTAATGTAATGACCTATATTAAGAGACCGGTGTCTGTGGCTGTATCATAATGTTAACATTAAAGTACAGGCAGAGTACAGTGCATCATAATGTTGACATTAAAGTATCGTCGTCATGATATTAATTTTAACATTATGAAGTCTACTTCTTTTTGTTGTTTTTTTTTTCAATAAATATTTATTGTAGGATATCCTTACTCAAATTGAGTGATTTCAACTGATTTGAATTTTTATATTTAGTGGTAATTACTTAGTGGATATCAATGAAAATAAAGGTAAATTGTCATTCTAAACTAATGATATGGATGTACATAAAGTTATGTATGTGACTGTACATAATTAGGCATTAAACACTCGTGTGATGAAAACCACACTCATGTTTAATGCCTCTTATTATGCGCCAGCCACGTAAATAACTAATAATACTTATGAGTTTCATAAACAGCCACTACCTATTTGTAGCTTTAGATAGGTTCCATATTATAAAAGAAAGTCACTGGCCACATGGAAGAAACTTCATTTTAAAATCGATTACACTTAGACACGTCAAAACATCAAATCGTGTTTACATAATAATATTATCTATGAATCAAACGACGTATACAAATATTTGCCAAATTAGTGTGGTTAAATGTATAAGGAAATTCATGTATACTTATTTTTGACTGCGAGGAGGATACATTTATATGTAATTTACTTAAGTATGCAACTTTCTGAAGCATTATGTGATTGCATAATACTGAAACAGTTCAATGAATACTATTTTTTGGTATCAGTAATAGATACATATTTTGGATGAAAATGTGTGGCTACATATTTTTCAAATCTTATTATGTATACATACTTTTAGACGTGACTGTACCTATATAGATTGTACAGTTTTCAAAATAATTTTATTCAAACTGGCCAATCAAAACACATCACCATTTTCAATCCGTTGACCCTTTAAGGTGCATGCAGACCAAAAGAGCATTCGCTGTTCTATCCCCCGCTCTACGAAATCAACCAATCACGTTTTGTGTAACGATCGAATTTCGTAGAGTGGGGGGCTAGAATAGCGAATGTTCGTTTGGTCGGAATGCACCTTCAGGGTCTACTACTTAGTTATTGTTTTAAATTTTTAATTAATAATATGCTCCTACTCGTAGACGAAGGGTAGCATTTCTTGCTGGTCACAGACCACCTCCTATAGACGCTCATTATAAAGCGACTCGCAGTCACCAGCCGTTATATTTCTCGCACTGATATAGACGCGGCGCTCGTCGTGCCTGTTCAGTTGCGATGCGACTAAATAACAGACCCGTAAATAGCGCTCGTTTTTTGGCAATAAAAAAGTCGAAAAAGTGCATTTCACTTCTTTAAAATGTCCATGTGTTGTGTGAATAGGTATGCAAAGACAACAAGAAGTTATAATTTAAAAATAGACGGAACTACATTCCGCAGAAAAGTCATACTTAATTGAGACATAGTTAATTGAGCTTACCGTGGGACTAGGTTGATTTTTGTAAGATGTCCCAAGATATTTATTTATTTATTTATACTTTATAGTACTTCTCCCCATTCATCAAATCAAAAATTCAATGTGTTATTCCTTTCTTACGAAGCACGTGTACCATTAGAGGTGGGACAATGTTGGTTTCGTTAATTACCGTGACCACGTGCTTTGTTTTAAGTAAGTTTAACCGGGTTTACGGAATAGAGATGAAAATAAGGATTGATTTTTAGCTATGTAACATTTTCCAATATTTTTTAGATTAGATTATTCAGTCAGTAGTAATCAGTAGTTTGTAGTTTTTTACGTAGTTAGTAGTAAGTAAACAAGTCGTTTGATTCAACATTTTTACAGTTTATTGCGTAAGTACGTAATGTGGACAGTTTTTTTTAACGCAGGTTTTTTGAGTCAGGAACGCTCATCGCCCATGTGATTCCACCGATGGGCCTGACAATAATTGATCTCGAAGGCAATACGAGGGCACTCGGAGTTGATTTGACATCGATAAATGTTATGTTGGCTTTTTAGTATTATCTTGGTATGAGTTGGGTTCCGTGTCATACGATAGGCCTGATGATGAAATTGGACGAAGTTCGAGGGAATTCGGAGTAGGTTTGAGACAATGATATCCTACGATGGCTTTGTAGGATGAGCAGTTAGGTCAAAAACCACAAGATAGGCCTGATGATGAACTTGGAGTAAGTGCGAGGGAACTCGGAGTTGGTTTGAGATAATGATATATTATGTTGTGTCGGCTTTTGAGGCTGCTCTTGGTGAGCATGGGTCAAATACCCAACATGGGTCTGATGATGAACTTGGTGGAAGTTCGAGGTAACTCGGAGTTGGTTTGAGTTTGAGATAATTATATGTTCTGTTGGCTTTTTAGGATCCTCTTGGTGAGCATGGGTCAAATATCACAAGATAGGCCTGATGATGAACTTGGAGTAAGTGCGAGGGAACTCGGAGTTGGTTAAGGATAATGATATGTTGTGTTGGCTTTGAGGATTAGCAGTTGGGTCAAATACCACAAGATAGGCCTGATGATGAACTTGGAGGAAGTGCGAGGGAACTCGGAGTTGGTTTGAGATAATGATAATGTTGTGTTCACTTTTGAGGATCCTCTTTGTGGAGCATGGGTCAAATATCACAAGATAGGCCTGATGATGAACTTGGAGTAAGTGCGAGGGAACTCTGAGCTGGTTCGAGATAATGATATTTTGTGTTCGCTTTTTAGGATCCTCTTGATGAGCAATTGGGTCCACTGCCTCAATATGGGCCTCATAATAAATTCGGAGAAAGTGTGAGGGAACTTGGAGTTTTTTTGAGATAGTGATATGCATACGTCTTTATCGCGGGTACAATAACAAATCTGATAAAGAGAACATAAAACACAATGTCTATTTGGTAGAAACGGACATATTATGCTTACAGCTACTAACCATCTCAGAAGCTCTGTACATATGGAAAGTTTTCGCTAGAAATAGGCGAATAAAATTGAAGGTATCATCATCATCATCATCATCATCAGCCTATGATAGTCCACTACTGGACGTAGGCCTCTCCTATTAACTATGCGTATAGACGCATTAGGAGGTAAATGCCCATTTTAAAACGTCATATGCTATTGTAAAATTGTATGGACTTACGACGTTTTAGTTTAGAACGGTAGTATAAAAAAATGCCATAAATATTATTATATTTATATTCAAAATTACCGAAGTTATCTGTTTTATGACACGTGAAAAGTAATTCCCCTGTCCTTAGAATTACTATAACTGTTTTTACACCAGCTTACAGCACATGAAGGCCTTTTTAATTAGTTTTTACCGTTATTTATAGAAACGCATTCAGACGTCCATCAATTACTGTCAACTCGGCCAGACTGAAACAGCTCCAGGAGTAGTTTTTCAGGAACGCCCACTCAAGAGTAGTTTGCGTTGGGTCATAATTGCACGGACAGGATGTTTCCATGGTTTATGTGCGTTCACTGATATTATATTTATATACAAGGTTATTTTTTCTCCAGTACAAATACTCTAGGGGCTGTATAAGTAAGTCAAAATGAACAACTTTTACTATGGGGCCGAACCTGAATTCGGCCCCTTAGTAAAAGTTGTTCATTATGACTTACTTATACACCCCCTAGAGTATTTGTACTGATGAAAAAATAACCCAGTATAATCAAAAAATCAACATACGTAATACATAGTAGTCCAAGTTACAGAATACTAGCATTTTTGTTAGAACAAAAAACTGAAATACCAATGTTTGAACTTATCCGCAAACCTAACAGGAAATTTGGACGCATTGCGCATTATCAAAGTAGCAAAACACACTAACTGGCAACTGTTTGTTTAAAACGTCATCGCACGCGGCATAGCGGGTTGGAAAAGCGGCGGCGGTAATGTGCACCGGGTATCAACTTATGATTATGACTTGGCAAAAATATCTTACTAGATCCCAAATCCTCCTTCATACTTCCACGGGCTTGGACCGTCAAAATAAAGAATTTTCTATGTGTGAAGTTTGTCGAATGTTTTAAATTATGTCTGGGAAACGTGATAAAATTACGAAGTAGGACAGAAACTTTCTTCATTGAGGCGTATTTTAAAATTTGAAATCAACTTTATGTACAATGATTGAAATCAAAAAACATACCTAATTAATGGAGTCCATTTCTCATACTTATTAATTAATTTACATGAATGTTTCCTTCGATATTTCCCATCACAAGTCTGTAGTTTTTACTGTTGAGTTCATCAAAATGCACTTATTATTTGACTTTTTAAGTCTTCGTAATTTTGGGCCCCTTCAACGTATACCCGCCGTTTCACCTCACCCCACAAAAAAAGTCACACGAGGTCAAATCTGTTGACCTGGCTGGTCTTAACACTGGCATTTTCCAGGCGGGGCACACTTTGTTCAGCGTATAGCCGCTGAGCTGCCATTGTATTTTCCCCAATGAGAAAATAACTACGAACCATTCGTACGAGCAATTTCCGACTGAAGGTAGTACGATACGGCGCGCGTGCACACACCTACGTCAACCGTGGGACTGACCGTGACCTAGTCACCGAGATACTCGTAAGATAACTGCTATGTTGCCAACTCGTGCGCCGGCCTGCAGGTCGCTCACCCCTACCCGCCGCCCTCTACGTCTTGTCATTAGCGAGCCCATTATTTTACATTTGCATGAAGGATAAATTAATAATAAATGAAAAAAATATGTCAATTTTACCAATATTTTATCGATACCAATTATGTGGGAAAATTTATTGTACCGGTGATAAAGTAACCCTGTATAGTTAGTTATCCACGCCGTAATCGGCGACGGCGACCCTAAGCTCTGAAATGGAATTCGAGATCAAAAATGTAAATAATCTATGACAATGACATGACATTATAAAGTCAATGTTGAAGTGACATTCGAGTAACTCTCGCAACCATACTTACATTTATACAATCATATTTTTTCAGTTCAATATTGAAATACAGTTGAAGATTGGGAAGATACTTCAGCGGAAAAAACCTAATGAAAATGTAACGGAACACGTTTCAAGAAAATGGTATTGAACTTGGTGACAAGAAACATTCATATGTTTTTAATGAAGTACAATGTTTTTGGAAATATACTGTTTAATTTTCGACATTATTATAATAATAATGTATTATAAGAAAATTATATCACGAAGAGTGACAACGGAGCAAGATTGAAATCAAATGCAAAAAATCATTTGTCAAGTTCAAAGTAAAGTCAATCATAATAAGCGGATTTTTATTTAGTTCTAGTTTTCTCAAATTTTCTAAGTTTGGATTTTTTTTCTACTCAGAATCACGAACCTTTTCGATCCTCATTAGCAGAAAAAAGTGTCCCGAAAAATACATACATTTTTTCCACTGAGTTACAGTCGAAAAAAGTGTATGGAAAATAGTAACTCGATGGAATTTTTTTTGGGAGACTTTTTTATTTCTGTAAGGATCGAAAGAGTTCGTGATTCTGAGTAGAAAAAATAAAAAAAGTCCAAATTTGGAAAATTTAAAAATACGACATCAAAACAAAAATCCGCCCTTATAATATATTTTAGAAGGAAGGTATATGTACATTGCGTAAAAGACTTCAACTAAGAATATTTTTTCCTCTGGTAATCGCAATAATTGACTGATAGGATAGATATATTAAGACATAAGTATACATTTTAACGTTGTTAGTGTTAGTATTAGGGAATGCAACCCGGGTACCCGAAAACCCGGGTACCCGGGTACCCGACAATGTTTGGGGTCGGGTAAAACCCGGGTTTTCATCTCATACCCGGGTTTTACCCGAATGAAAAAAATATATTGAAAAATGTAAAAGTTAAGTAAAATTTGAAAAATAATGTTACGACCGAAACCCTAACATAAGAGTTAAAGCGTTATGGCACTTATAACTATTTCTATTATCATCTAGCCCTCACTTATTTTACACTTAAACCGCGAACTTTATACTTTCAAATGCATATCGAACGGGTGAGACATTTCATTTCAACCCTTTTGTTTTCGCCGCTAAACAACAACGACAGTGCATATGTTACTGCTGTGGCATTCGTTTGTTAATAATTTGCATTTGCACCTGAAGTCAGTGAGGTTGAGACAGACAACGCGAAGATACATTTCCTATATGGTGTAACTTCATTTGTAAACGCCAACTGAAAACAATGCTGAAGGCGTCGGATATTGTCCGGAGTTGTTCGTGCAAAGTCTGTTTTTAATATGATTTTGAAATTAAATTTTCAATGTTTCAAACGTGAGTTGACATCATCATCTCATAAGACGTCATAAGACGTTCAATGTTGAACATCAGTATCCGCTGTTGCATCCAGATTCGGGCCCTGCAACCTTCATACCGTCGCATTGCATGTCCATCTTATGGGTGGAAATCCTACGCTGCAAAACTGTCTGCTTACGAGCACTTTTCGACCCCATCGGCTCCTGCTCTCCTGTGGCCAATGTGGCCTGCCTATTGCTATTTCAGCATAATCTGGATGGCTATGTCGGTGACTTTAGTGCGTCTCCAGGTCTCCTAATTACAGATTCGATTACGCAGAGAAACTCTGAACGAGGGACTTTGAGTTTTGAGATGTATCCGAGAGTGAGTGACCCACGTTTCAGCACCGTGGTCATCACTGGTAACCAACATTGATTCAACGTCGACATACCGATAGTCATCACTAATGACCCAAGCAGCGCCCACATCTTCATCGAATTGAAGGCTTTTTCATCGCCCATAAACACTTAGTGGCAAATCATACTCTTCTATCTTTTGTATGCTTTGCCGCAGCGTAAGAACACATCCATATCTCCGGCTATGGCTCTATAGATACTATATATGGTCCCTTCGTAATCCATTATATTCGGGAGGCTAGAAGTCATCAAGTATGCGTTCTAAGCGGTTCGTGATGATCCTTGAAAACAGTTTATAATCATGACTAACCTTCTTCAAAAGGCTGTTATCACCTTTTTTGAAGAACAGCACCAGATCGCCTCTTTTCCATGATTTTCATGCTTTAGGCGTTTTGCCCTCGAACAAATTAAAGAGCTTCTAGAGGACTTTAAATACCATCGGTCCACCCGCTCTCAGAAGCTCTCTGATTCCGTCGTCGCCTGGCACCTTGTTGTTAACCTGTTTTAGTTCATTCCAATAAAAGGCTTACAATTTACCACCCAGGGCGGTTTATTTCACTAGGGATATTAAATTATTTGACTTGAGAGGAAAATAAAACTTTTGACACGCCGATTTCACGCCGGTGAAAATCATCGGCGGCAGCGACGTGGAAAAATCATCGGCGGTGGCGGCGCGGCGCACATGTCTATTAGGGACTGATCTTTTTTATTTAATATTGTGATTTACTGAGATTTTTTATATACAAGTTGTGAAATTTGTAAAATTCGTATTTGCAATTATTATTTTCACAAATAAATGTAAATTCTGTTCATCAAAATAGCATTTCATTAATAATTACCTTTCAAAACACAGAAATCAATACTTTATGCTATTTTGGTCGAAGACCGGGTACTACCCGGGTACCCGGGTATTAAATCGCAAAGTCGGGTAATACCCGGGTACCAAAAATGGCCGGGTATTGCATTCCCTAGTTAGTATTTCAAATTAGGCTTTTCATTCAATAATTATAAAACTGTTTTTTATTATTTCTAAGTAGGCAAACGATGACCACATTCTGCCACAGCTCAATTGTTTTTGTCGGATTCATTCATTATTATATGAAGGGTCCACGGAAAGAAAATGTGTAGTCAATTCAAAAAGGGGCAATTCAAGGAAAAACTATCTTACTTTTAAGAGGATAAGGTGCGAATTTGTCCTGATTTTTTAAAGTATATTTCCGTGGATCCTTCATATTATAAACGACAAACTTCTCGTTTTGTAACTTCGAACTCTTTCTTATATCAATATCACTGTTCATTAACAACCATTATCCTTTAGGACGCCAATTACTATGACATTGCAGGTTCAACGCCGACCGATATACAAGTTACCATCCACAGAGCAATACATACCTACAGTCACTTGCGTAAAGTTCATATTTAGTTTTGACATTTTGGCGACATGGCGTCTGAGTGAAAGTTTTTGGTTTGGACGTGGCGTCAAAATGTTTAATTATGAATGCAACAGGGTATAAATGATAGCATACATTATGCTGGTGTTCATCTAAAATAATGTAAATGGTACGTATTTGCTGCTGTGACTTATTATTCAGTAGTATTTTTTTAATAGTAACACATGTCAAGATTGCTTACAAAATTTTTGAAGGTAAGTAATACAAAGTCTAATTTCACAGCCTGCAATGTTGTAATTATAATTTGAGCTGTGTTTTGCCGAATAAATATTGTTACTGAATACAAGTGATGAAAGTGAGCATTTTCTACATGAGTGTCGGTGATCGAAACCGACAAAAGTTAAAGAAAAGGTCTACATTTCAACACCAACATCAAACTATATTATGCGAATGCATTATGCGAGAAAATATCTGCATACAGTAGCAACCAGACTGTGCAGAAAAATAGGGGAGAGTGGGGTACAGTGAATAATGGTGCACGGTGAATATTTTGCATTAGCTTTATTTATCGCTTTAATAAACCGGTATTCTTTTTTTACGAATTTGCTCGTCTGTGTGATACTAATATTGGAGTAACTAAATAACGGAAGATACTTTCAATTATACCTGAAAAGTCTTGTTCCTAGTTTTTTTACCTCAAACTAGGAACTGTTCTATGATTTTTGATTGAAGAGGTAACTTTAGTTCACTTTTTTATAATGAAAATGATTTTAAAGCGATATGTAAATTATATACTTGTGCTGGAAAATGTGTCCTCTAAGGAATAGGTGGGACAATAAGGTATCTAGAAAATTACAAATAAAAATAACACCACTACAACATTTGTAAAAAAAACCGGCCAAGTGCGAGTCGGACTCGCGCGCAAAGGGTTCCGTACCATTATCAATTTATTATTTAAAAAATACAGTTAAATCAACCTACCTCAAAAACTATACGAGATATTTTAATCAAACCAAAAATCGTTGATAGAGTTTATTAATGTGCATAACATATATTTTTTTCAGAATTTTATATCGCGTAGTTTAAAAAATAGAGGGGGGGGACACATTTTTCTGACTTTGAGAGCTGATATCTCGAAAACGATTTGCTTAAATAAAAATGTGATGTATAAACCTTCACATCATTTTTAAAGACCTTTTTATTAATACCCCACACGCTTATGTAAAACTAAAAAAAAAATTCTATCCCTCAGTTACATGTATGGAGGGCCCCACCCCAATGGTTTTTTTTTACAATTTAGTATCATAATCCTGTAGCGGTTCATACAACACATATTCTCACCAAATTTCGTTACTGTAGCATTTATAGTTTCCGAGTAAATCGGCTGTGACAGACGGACAGACGGACAGACGGACATGACGAATCTATAAGGGTTCCGTTTTTGCCATTTTGGCTACGGAACCCTAAAAAAGAGATCCACTATACCCCACTCTCCCCTACTATGAAAATTCAGTCTTGCACTTGCGCAGAAAAGTATCACAATCTGTGGAGTGAAGTTCAGGTAGAGTTCTTATGAAAACTGTCACCACTCTTAGTAACCTCGTATGTCACTCTTGAATCGGAACTGAGATACGTACGCACTATCGGAGTATCTTGCAGTCCGTTGGCTCAACTGCTACTTTTATTCCTATGTAAAATAACTAAGAGTGACAGCTGGAACCACAGTTACCAAAAGCTATTGAGTGGCTATTATAGATTGAATATTCGTTGTGTAGAAAATCGTAGAAATAATAATATATCCTAAAATAAAAATTAATGTTTCGATTGGACAATCGACGTATATTTGTGACCGAGATTATGGGATGGCTCGACTGCTACCGGATCGAATATTCGCTGGGTCGAAAAGCGTATAAACGAGGCCACAATTGTAATTGGTCACCGGCACAAACATCACACTACTTGTAAACAAAATGTAAAATTGACTCACTTATACTCTGTTTGGTTAGATATTTTAAAAAGGTAAAAAATCTTGCACTACCTTTTTATTGAAAAATGCATTTAAAAATCCAAACTAGGTACTTAATGAATCAAAACAATGTAAATCACTGTATTCCCTTGTTATATTATGTATATTTGGTGAAACTTATTTTCTACTTGTAGTTTTCAATAAAAAGAGACTGCAAGATTGTTTACCTTTTTTTAAATATCTAACTAAACACAGTATAGAATATAGAGCAAGAATATATTATGTATACAGGGTGTTTGTTATGTCGTTAGCCAAATTTGGATATGTCATTCGCGATCACCAGTACACAACATTTTTGAAAAAAAAAGTGACACTTTTTTTAGTTTTATTTCCCGTTTTTTATCCGGCAAAAACATAATTTGTGGTCACTAGGCAAGTTTATTTCAATCCGTGCGATTCGATGGCAGACAAAAGGGTAGCAGGTTTGAGTAGTCAAGTCTTAGCCAATCAGGAGTTCATCACAAGCACCGATCAGCCGACGTCACTCACCCCCACCATCCGCACTAAACAATGAATAAAATGTCCTAACTACATGCACACACGATTGTTATTTGATTAAAACTGCCCAAGCGCATACCTACCTGTACCTGCTCGTCGTCATCAACAATTCAATTTGCTTAGAGAGTGCATTAGAATCGATATCTGAGGTAAACCAGTACATGTTTGTATGACGGAACATTTAAGTTACTCCGTTCTTGAGGTCAAATTATGCTGGCTCGGCTGATCGCAAGATGCCATGTGCCATTTGTACAGCACTCTGTAAACAAAGAAGGAGTGCGCTTGCGTGAACGCGCTCGAGTCAAACTACCCTCAGATCGGCGCGCAACTCAAAATACCCTCATTATTAGTACTGTATGCGATAGACTGATAATGCTGTCTCGTGGGATTTACCTGCAAGTTAAGCTCCACCTCCATTCCCCACCATGCGTAGGAAACTTGTTACGTACGTTATAACGCATTGCATTAGTTACCTTATGCGGGTTAATTAAAGTTGCAAACTCAAACACCCTTTCCAATCTGATTTGGCAGTTATGAGATAGTGGGGCAGTACGCAAAGTAAGCAAGTGATCATAGTGACCAAACATTCGTTAGATAATGGGATTTAAAAAAAAATCTATAACAAAAAGGATAATGAAAATGGATTATTTTTGTTTTACCAAATATTTTTTTACGCCTTTACCCAACACATATTGCAATATGGCTAATGATATAAAAACACCCTGTATAAAAACTATAATATGTATGTGTCAACCATTTAGCAACCCATTATCTCGATTAAATCGTTAATAGTAGCTCCAAACTTTGGTATTAGGTACTATTCGTCATCTATTTACAAAGTATTCCTAAGTACATGGATACCTATAAAACAATTTGTACCTAGCACAGACGTTGATACAAGAACAGACGAGCCGATGAACTTTCGATACTCAGCAGATTGAAACCTATGTTTTGGCTATGCATATATTTAGGCCACAAATATTTCGATTTAGCGAATATTCGTTCTCAGCAGAAGAGTACAGAAGAGTAGGTAGGTACTGTAGCCGTGCCATGAGCTGGAAAGTAAAGGATACGTAATTACGTAAGGTTTTACTCGATATGTGCATTCTATCATTTCTATCGCACTCGCGCTTACAAATAGGAGCGAGCGCGATAGCCTGCTTAAGGTATTTAGTAAAACCTAATGTTACCGATACTTGCAAAGTCATGGTACGGCTACTGTTTATTACATTTACTGTATCGTTGGCCAGTAAGTTAGGGTTTTCGATCTTTTGCAGGCGACGCTATATAGGCGTGTGGTCCAAACAGCTGTCAGATTCATAGGCATTAGGCACTGAACATAAAATATCGAAATTCTAATGGTATTTGGAGGTAACCGTTATAATGGCGGACCGGATCCTGAATTCAATCGATTCATATTGCATTATTTAGTACTGAATTTGTACCTACTATTTGGTACCTGTTGTAAAAACAATTGTCCCTCTTCCATTTCAAAATTATACTTCAAACAGTCTGGTCCCGCCATTATAACGTTATAATCGCGGAACCAGGTCCTGAATTCTGTCCATTTTCTGTCGATTCATATTGCATTATTTAGTACTGAATTTATACTATTTGGTACCTGTTGTAAAAAAAATTGTACCTCTTCCATTTCGAAATTATACTTCAAATAGTCTGGTCCCGCCATTATAACGTTATACGAGGGCTGTTCCGAAAGTTTTTAGTTGCTCCGGTTCTATTCATGCGATTTAAATTAAATTTATATCATTGTGAGGGACATTTCAATACTTATTATGGTTAATAAATTTATGCATGTAATGGGAATAGTTTTTTTTATTATATTTTTTTTACAAAAAGCTGTTTTGTATGAAATTTAACATTGTATGGAGAAATTGGCCATTTTTGACACATTGAAGCATATTTCGTATAAAAATCTTTGAAAGCCGTACTAAAATATACCCGGGATAAATAATTTAGTTCATTTTGCGTTTTTTAAATTATAATTGATGAAAAATGATTATTGATTGAATGATGATTTTTACAATATTCAAAATTCCAATTTTAGAGTTTACGATTTTTTTCGATGCCTACTCATTTATGATTAAAGTAAAGGATATCACGTAATTTGTACTTAAAAATAACGGAAATATCTTCAATTACTAGTACCTATAAAATAAAATAGTTTTATAAGCGAATGATGTTCATAGCATCTCATTAAAAAAGCGTCTTAAAAACCGGTATCATGGTCATTGGAGTAAGGCTCGACACGTCTAAGTAAAACAAAATAATAAAAATATCTAAAATCTTTACTAAAACAAATTTACACCGCCTAAAGCGTCATTGAAATATCCCTCAAAATGGTGTAAGTTTTATTGAAATCGCATGAATAGAACCGGAGCAACTAAAAACTTTCGGAACAGCCCTCGTAATGGCGGAACCAGGTCCTGAATTCTGTTCATATTCTGTCGATTCATATTGCATTATTTAGTACTGAATTAGTACTATTTGGTACCTCTTGTAAAAAATTAGTACCTCTTCCATTTCAAAATTATATTTCAATTACAACAGGTACCAAATAGTACAAATTCAGTACTAAATAATGCAATATGAATCGACAGAATATGGACAGAATTCAGGACCTGGTTCCGCGATTATAACGTTATAATGGCGGGACCAGACTATTTGAAGTATAATTTCGAAATGGAAGAGGTACAATTTTTTTTACAACAGGTACCAACCTACCTACCTTCAAAACTTGATTATAATACATTCAGTTGCAATGCTATCAGACAAACATCTACAGCTAGGAAAACAGCCACTATCAACCATTTGACCATTGCCGTCGGCTACACTAAATAGGTGGCCAAGAAACAAATACCTACATTCCCGTGAGGTTAGAATACCGAATCCCTCTAGAAGGTTTTTAAATGTTTCAGAGGGGTCGATAATAGTACATTGTGCATCTAGGGAGGTAAGTACAGTATCACTAACGAGAGTGTTAGAAGCCCGACGCCGTAGGCGGAGGGCTTTTGATGACTCGAGTTAGTAGGTATGCCTCTTACCGATTGTGATGCATACAATGTTTTTTGTAACACTTGGGGACAAAAAATATGTTAAAAAACGAAATATTGGTATTCCCTAAGGAATTTCACTTTTCTATTACTCCCACTATGCATGCAAGCAATGGCGCGCTTAGAAAGCAAATGTGATGAAAAATGTTGAAACCGCGTAAAATAGTAGGTATTAGCTACTGTAACAATACTAGGTACTTCTGAAACATGAACTAAACTCTAGCGGGTCTAACTATTCTGCATCCTAAAACTCCTAAAACCTCTCTGACAACGGAAATACAGCACCTTGTATAAAGCATCCGAAAATTGAGCGTCCAGCTGTTCGCCTGTGTCTGGAAAATCTTCGTTGCGTTTGTATTTAAGTAAGTACTCGTACCTAACCTACTTTTAATTGATAACGGACAATTTATTAGCATCTTATGGGATGGTAGGCGAAAATGTAGGTAAACTTAGAGAGGATAACACTATCCTTACATATTATGTAATGTAAAATGTTAGTTGGAGACTAACATAGTAGGTATGTAGGCTAACATTTAGTAATATAAATGTTACTCCAACAAGGTCTAAAATCCAAATGTCCGATAAAGATCATTCAATTTGGTTTACTACTACATGTCTAATATATATATTTCTTCAATCTTCTAACTCCATAGAACTACCCAAAATATCTACACATTTTATTACTTATTCTACTTGAGGCCCTAGCACATCTTGTACAACAACATTGGCAGCAATTTGTGACCTACTCGCAACTTCTCATCTCTTTTGAATCAATGTAATCAAAAAGGGACGGGTAGCCGCGACAAGGTTCCTGTCATGCACGATATGTGCTAGTGCCGTTGATCATTTGTATTATAATAATATGAATTTCTTAGGTCAATTCATACTCGTAATTATATTGCCACATTGTTCCTAGCGAATAGAGACCCGCTGCGGTGAATACTAGTGTTTTGGGACATAAGTAACTATCTTTGATAACTATTTTATTTACCAGTAAGTAGCTGTACCAAAGAATATAATACTCTAAAGAGTTGTACATAAGTCATAACGGCGACGGATAGGTATTATCCTGAGAGTACGGGAATAACTTCTTTACTACAGCTGTTGTTATATCTGTAGAGTTAAAGTAGGTATTTATATACCAAACCAACAGTTGGTTTTGCTTCACAAATATACAATACAATATAAAGTCATTTCCTAATTGGCGCCCTCTAGTTAGAACTTAGACCATTTAGAAAAGCTATTCTTTTAACTGGCGCCATCTAGTTTATTAACGAGTAATGATTGTACAACTGACATTGGGTACTGACGGGAGGTGTAGTAGTGTGCGTTACAGGGTAAAATTACATAATTTTCTAGTTTTTGCATTATTGCGATTTAGAAGAACAGTATTTTGTGCAGATTGCTATCAATTTGAACATTAGATTTTTTGCTTCGTGCGCGTATCTCAAAACATGTTAACTCTGATTCTCGGTTTAGCAGAAAATGACGAAAATATGGTGTTTGTGCAATTGTAGTGCCATCTTTTAGCAGATAAGCGGCAGGGATAGGGTAGAATCCACCTTAACATATAAAAAAATTCAGTTTCACACATTAAAAAAAAGTTAAAGCAATTTTTATCGACCTCAAAAATCGCTTATTTTTAAACTTCAGACCTATGTTGTCTGGCTGTTAGGCTGTTTAAAAATTAAACAACTACGGTTTTATGTACAGCATACCTATATTATCATCCATGATTTTTTCCATACAAATCGGAAAGCATGCAGCGCACCCCATTTGATGATTTCATATGGAATGGCCCGTGTGCGTGACCTCAACTCTTGTGGAACTATCTGTTAGCGCCTCTAAGTAAAACTACTTTTGATAGTTTACCATTTTAATTATCGATAAGGTACAATCGGTAGGTAGAGGTTCTTATTTATGTCTAGGACACGTGCGGCGGCTTCAGTGGTTAGAAGGAATACATTGTGCATCAAGGGAGGTAAGTACGGAAATACTAACGAGAGTGTTAGGCTTTTATGACTCGAGTTAGTATTCCGCTTACCGACCGTGATGCATACAATGTTTTTCATAACACTTGCCAACAAAAAAAAAGTTTTAAGACATAATAATATTAAATGACGTACTGACATTTCTATTACTCCCTAGGGAATTTCACTTTTCTATTACTCCCGCTACACGCGCAAGCAATGGCGCGCTTAGACAGCAGGTGTGATGAAAAGAGAGTTTGTAGTCTCGGTGCACTGATGCGTCTGGTGTCGTGTACGCGCAACCTGAGCGCTGTTGTCGCGCTCACGGAGCCCTCTGATTGGCTACCGACGGTCGTCTGGATTGGTCAACGCCGGTGCAGTGTTACCAGGTGTTATGGTGTTAACACTATCTATACATCTTACAGATAACTTCTTAACAAAGAATCTCACCCATCGCTGGAACTGGCAGAGCGAGAGCGGTCAGAGGCGTAGTGAGTGCACGATGAACAAGACGACCACACGGAACTGTTAGACGACGACCTGCGGACGAAATTACGTTACTACCGAAAGTTAGCGTACGCTGTACGCGAATATCGTGAGGTTATATACAGTGTATTTCCATGACCCGAAAATTTACGAAAATGGGTAATAATACGAGCAATCGTTTTCAAGTATTATTATTTGACAAATAATTAAATTGACCGTACAATTAATTTTATTTCCTCCGAACAAACAATGTAACGCGTGTACTGCTTAGTTGTCAAACGTTGTGAGTGGCTGCGATTTGTCATTGTCAAGTCCAAATTAACGATTCATTTTGAAGTAGATTGCTTCTACGAGCCCCGATGCATATGTTCTCGTCCAGTTAGACAGTTTTTCGAGATTATCCCGTTCATCCGGGGGAAAAGGTTTAGAGACAAAACCTTCACTATTCAATAGTAGTACTAAAATAGTTTCTTTGAATATAAAATATTTGGACTTAAAAATCAGAATTAAAAAAAAAAAACTATTTTACGAGAGGTATTTTTTTTATTTTTTCCACAACTTTTAATTTTGTAAATAATCAATGAATGTAAATAACGCCATTAACATTAAAGACGACATGGTACACCTGATGCAATGCGAATTTTGCGTCAAGCTTATAAGCGCGGAATTACGGTGGTGAACGAAAATATAATTTAGACACTGGTTTGTTAAAATCGATTTATTAAACAACAAAAGCGTACTTCAGATTGTTGTGTCTCTTGAAATGTAGTACATTAACCATGACTAACGTTCATACAATTTATCATTAGCATAATGTGATCATTTTTAAAATATTCAAAAAATTGTAAAAATTGTTTCGAACTAGACGAACTCCACTGCATCGGGGCTCGTAAATTAACTTTTCTTAGAAAGTTAAATACTTTTAAAATGAGCATTTTGAATCGAACAATGTTCACGGTTTGGGTAGAAATCTGCATCGCATTCCTCGGTTTCGATAAAAGCCAGTATCATTCATAGACACACACTGTATAAGACACGCTTTAGCATTACCTATTTACGTAACACAAAGTGTAATATTTGTTAACAAGGTTAATAATCTTGTTGTGCAACTTCAGAATGAGGGTTTTGATACTTTTTCCGCCACTATGGGGCTGTGAGATGGCAGCACTGTGACGTAAGGTCCAATATTCTATATACTTATTTGTTTATTTATTCTTAAAAACATTATTTTAGAAATATTGTTTACTAAAATAAATAAAAAAACAGTTGCAAGTAAATTCCCATGAAATTAACATAGATCTAGTAATTTTCTTTAGTACATACCAGTGAATTTGAGGCCCTGTTTTAGAGTTCAATCTTCAGTTCGGCGACCGTTTTCTATTAGTAATCCATTACAAAATCAATAAACTTACAACCGCACGAAAAGAGTTTATTGGCCCATCCGTGAACAGGTCCCAGTTGGCATAAAGGCTATTGAAAATGGAATGAAAAAGGTAGTAAGGGGGGAGGGTAAAGGTTTCTTGACCCTCCCCCCCCCCCCCTGTGACCAAGCGTAGTATATGCCAAGACCCCCTAGTTTTCACGTAGTATTTTTTGGTCTTTGAAAACGCGTACTGCGAGAGTGCAGGCGTAGGTTAATAATTTGGTTTTAAAAATTGTAGTGATGGGAAAAACTGTGGCGTGTAAGTCCAATTTAAATTACATTATTACAATTAATAATCTCGAAATATTCTAGTCACGTGACAAGATACTAGACCCCCCCCTCCCCCTGGTGATCAAGAGTGGTACTTTGACGGACCCCTCCCCCCTAAACAGGTAACGTAGTATGGATACCCATACTACGTTACCTGTTCCCTTAGGTACCTTGAGAGCGCGAGGTCGCTGTCAGAGCCGGCCTCGCCGGTGGTCCCTCGGTACTGCAGGAACGAGGCCGGCACGGGCGTTGATAGCGGCTTGGCCTCGCCGAGACCGGTGCTGCATACAATCAAGTCTTTTTTTATTTTTTTGTGGACCGTATCAAATTATTTTATGAAATGTATTTTTCTTAGTACAGATGGTGCCTTTAGGATCTAGTGCGAGAAGTGGCTCATTTTACGTCAGGTCCAAAACTTCGGAGGGCCATCTGTACTAAAAAACGTCGTACGAGACACGTGCAAAAAGGAAATTCGTAACTTTTGTCGATTTAAAACACTCCCTTCGGTCGTATTTTAAAACATCGCCACTCGTTTCGGATTTCCTGTTTTCGCACTTGTGTCGTAATGTACTATTTTATGTGTTTTTAAGTAGACTTAGGTATTTATATGTGGGGGTTTTTGATATATTATTATTATGAAATTAACAAAAGTCCTGTAACTGTTTGAAACAGTTTGTCTACACGAAGATTTAAAAATTAAATTAATAAAAACGATACACATAAGGTATGTATGTATGTACTTATACCTTATCTGTATAAGTACATACCAAGTGTACACAAAAACAATACACAAAAGGTATATACTTTTTTATTTATTTATCAAACTTTTGAGTGGCTGTATTCTATTTGCATTTGTCAAACATTTTGCGCCGACATATACGCGGTGTTAAGAAAAGCGCTATGTCCTGACCATCTCAGCTCAATCACATAATTGTTTTTGGGGCCATTTTTATGGTCGCAGCATACCCTCGTCCTGCCCAATGTGATTTATAAAGGACATATTCGAACGTGTAGAACAAAAGAAAAGCGATTATATTTTAAAAACACATTAGGTTTAAATTTCAATAGCTCAAATTTAGTATGACGGGCAGGACGAGGCTATAGGGATGTGTAAACTGTACTAGTGATGTAACGAATATCGGTTTAGGAATATTCGCGAATACGAATGCGAATGCGAATATTTGCGATTCATATTCGCGAATGCGAATGCGAATATTGGGTATCATAGATACCTATACATACATTGCTGGTATAAAATACCCAAAGGCATTAAGTCTGCCATTTATACTCTTTTGTATGTGCAATATTGTGCAATAAAGTCGAAAATAATAAAAAACATTCATTCAAAATCCAAAAATATTGCACAGGCGCAATGAAACGCAAAGTATAGGTCTTTTTGCGTCAATATCTTTGGTTAAAGAAGTATTTAGCAGTGACATTTAGGGACATTTTACCAGAAATACCTATTACACTGAATACTTAGTATTTAGAAGTAAATTCAAAACTAAGCGATTAGTTTGACTCCAAAGCTACTAGGTGTCACCGTCTTCGCAATCGCCACGAATGTTTTGTTTAATAATTATACGTATCATTTGTGTTTTATTAACTGAAAATACTGAAATATAACGTTTTATTCATCATTCAGTTAAAATATATCCTTTTTTAGAGTCGCAATTTCGTTTTCCTAGACATCTAGGTATAAGGGTAAATTTTAGAATGTAGTACTTCTTGCCTTAAGTGAACGAAATAATTAGATAAAAATATTCGCAATATTCGCTTCAATTTTTTGCGAATGCGAATACGAATGCGAATATTTTAAAACATGCGAATATTCGCGAATGCGAATATTCGTTACATCGCTACACTGTACATACCGAAATAAGTCAGGCGAGGAAGCTTGTTTCTCCTTATCGCACTTCCTGGGGCGGCCGCGCCCCTTCTTCTTTGGTGACGGTTCCGCGCGGCCCAGGCTGGCTGACAACGTGGGCAGGGATGCTGTCAAACATACACAGCTAGATTTACATAAGTCACTATATTGAGAGAACTATTTTGCAGTATAGGTAGTTCCACGAGATTTGAGGTCACACACACAACAACATGTCGTCGTATTAAAGGCAGAACCAACTATTTCCCTGAAATTGGTTTTGGTAATTAGTGTTTTAAGCCAAAGACATAGAAAACTATTTGCTAAAACGAGTTTCATTGAAATAGTTGGTTCTGCCTCTGAACCGGCGATGTCATGTAATCACAAGGGGGATTTGAAATCAGTGTTTTTCTGACAAAGTGGACAGGGATGCTGTCAAACATACACATAGCTAAATTTACATAGGTCACTATATAAGTTTTGCAAGTATAGGTAGTTCCACGAGAGTTTAGGTCACGCACACAACAATATTTCATGTAAACACAAGGGGGATTTGAAATTAGTGGTCTTCTGACAAAGTGGGAAGGGATGCTGTCAAACATACACAGCTAGATTTACATAAGTCACTATATTGAGAGAACTATTTTGCAGTATAGGTAATTCCACGAGAGTTGAGGTCACACACACAACAACATGTCGTCGTATTAAAGGCAGAACAAACTATTTCCCTGAAATTGGTTTTGGTAATTAGTGTTTTAAGCCAAAGACATAGAAAACTATTTGCTAAAACAAGTTTCATTGAAATAGTTGGTTCTGCCTCAGAATCGGCGATGTCATGTACGAGGGTTGCCTTTTAAGTTGTGTCGTTTGAAATAAGTATAGACCATTTTATAGATTATTACCATTTATTGTTTTTCGAAGAATTCTCCGCGACGTTTAATACACTTTTGCATGCGTTCAAACCAGTTTTTAAAACATTTATTCCACTCCGAAGTGGGGGTAGTCAAAATGGCCGATTTGTAAGCGTCAACAGCTTCTTCAGGTGAGCTGAAGCGTTGACCACGAAGACTTTGCTTAATTTTGGGGAACGTAAAAAAATCGTTAGGGCTTTAGTCAGGGCTGTAAGGTGGGTGATCTAAAATTTCCACATTTTGGGCGCTCAAAAACATCTTTGTTTGGCGGGCGGTGTGCGAACTTGCATTGTCATGATGCAGTATCATACGACGCGTCGAGTTGTTTTTTCGAAAATCGGTTATGACTTGCGGCAAACAAACAGTGGTATACCAGTCAGCGGTAACCGTCTTGCGATCTTCTAGTACAAGAGTGGCGACGTGACCACCCTTTGCCACAAACGAGGCCACCATTTTTTTTGAAGTGCTCCGCGAGCGTATGACTCTGGTCGGTTTTGGCTCATCCTGAAAGACCCAAACAGTTGACTGCTGTTTAGAATCTGGATCGTAAGCATATACTCTCTCCACTCGACTCGTCACCACTAACCATATCATAAACATGTTTTGACTCGCCTCGGCTGAATCGCTGCAGAGTTTTGCGACACCAACTAACACGGGCAGCTTTTTGGTCGTCGCTAAGCAAATGTGGTATCCAACGAGAGATCAACTTTCTTACGCCAAGTTCTTCGTGCAGATTTTTTGGATAGTGGTCCCTGAAATGCCCACGGACGCCTCTATTTCATGGTAGGTCACATGACGATCTTCGAGTACTAGCTGCCGCACGGCTTCGAAATTCTCGTGCGTCATGGCGGTTTTTGGACGACCTTTGCGGGGCTTGTCACTGAGGCTAGACTGCCCACGTTGAAATTGTAAATACCAGCGTTCTACAGTCCTAAGACACGGTGCTGCATCACTAAACACAGAAGTGATCTCCTCAAAACACTGAAGTCGCGATAATCCCCTTTTAAAGTTGTAGAAAATAATCGCATGCAAATTTTCCTTAGTTATTTCCATTTTTACAACCGACTTGTCACCTTTAAATAGACGCTGTAATAAAACTATTCGACCAATTTGAAAACATTTTTTTGTTTTCGAGTTCTAAATTCAAAAGGATGAAAATGCCATATGTTTATTTTTTTGTTAAATCGCGGGAGGTTGGCAAACGACACGACTTAAAAGGCAGCCCTCGTAATCACAAGGGGGATTTGAAATCAGTGTTTTTCTGACAAAGTGGACAGGGATGCTGTCAAACATACACACAGCTAGATTTACATAGGTTACTAGATAAGTTTTGTAATTATAGGTTGTCCCAAGAGAGTTCAGGTCACGCACACAACAATAGGTCATGTAAACACAAGGGGGATTTGAAATCAGTGTTTTTCTGACAAAGTGGACAGGGATGCTGTCAAACATACATATCACATCATCAGCCTATGTTAGTCCACTGCTGGACGTAGGCCTCTCCTATTAACTATGCGTATAGACGCATTAGGAGGTAAATGCCCATAATCGCCACGCTGGGCAAACGGATTGGCGATCGCAGTAATGTGTCCACTATGATGACGCTGCTGCCCATCATCAATCTTGTAGAATGGTCAGTGACACTTTAATCCCTTAGTCGACTCTTACGACACCCGCAGGGAGGAGTTGGGGTGGTGACAAATGTATTCTTACTGCCGTCACCACACGGCCCTATAGCACATACATATAGCTAGAAGATTTACATAGGTCACTAGATAAGTTTTGCGATTATAGGTAGTTCCACGAGAGCTTAGTTCACGCACACAACAATATGTCATGTAAATACAAGGGGAATTTGATATTAGTGTTCTTTTTTCGTACTGATAGCAAACCTAATTACAACTTCAATTGGCAAAAAGTTTGTTCAAGGGATTTCCTTGAATATTATGAAGAACAACATGTCAATACATCATGTAAATACAAGGAGATTTACATATTAGTGTTCTTTTTTCGTACTGATAGGAAACCTAATTACAACTTTAATTGGCAAAAAGTTTGTTCAAGGGATTTCCTTCAATATTATGAAGAACAACATGTCATGTAAATACAAGGGGAATTTGATATTAATGTCCTTTTTTCGTACTGATAGCAAACCTAATTACAACTTTAATTGGCAAAAGTTTGTTTTGACACGTGCAAAAAGAAAATTCGTAACTCGAGTCGATTTAAAACACTCCCTTCGGTCGTTATTTGAAACATCGCCACTCGTTTCGAATTTCATGTTTTTCGCACTTGTGTCGTGTACTATTTCATACTCTTGGTAGTCTAGCTTTATCTTACCATCGGATCCGAAACTTTTAGGCGGAGTCGCGACGGCGGTCGGAGTAAGCAGCAGCGTTGGCTTTCTCAGACCTCCAATGAGACCCAAACCTATAAAAAAAATACCCTAACGTTAAGACAGGGTTACACTCGTGAGTTTGTTAGGCAAGTTCCCAAAAAATAGGACTGACCCATTTTACCCAAGTTACCCTAAGAGATATTTACAATGCACTTACGTAGAATCTTATGTACCTATAAGGCCAGCCTTAAACCTGTAAGTTCTTACGTAAGTTATAGTGACGGGGGTATACTAAGGAATGAGATAGTGACATTCACCTCTCATTCCTCCGTCTCTATAACTTACGTAAGAACTTACAGGTGTAATTCAGGCCTTAGGACACTTACTCTGTAAGTTCTTACGTAAGCAGTAGATAATCATCTGGAATGAGATAGTGGTATTCACTTGCGCTCTTGAGTAAAAACTTACAGGTGTCATTTTAGCCTTAAGCTTTTCAATTTGGTCACCAGTCTAGTATAGGGAACTATTTTAGACTAAGAACACTATGGTAAGTATGGTAAAATAGTGCAAATTTTACACAATTTTACCATGGTGGTTTTCTATAAAATAGGTATGTATTCTGTGGTATCCGAGCTAGCAGATTTCAGGGGCGGTTTGACCGGTGACTTCACGGGTGATTTGGCAGACGAATTCTCCGGAGCTTCTGTGCGCTCGGTCTTAAGCGTCAGAGTTACCTCTCGAAGCCCGAGTTGGCACGTCTGTCACAGTGCTTGTGGGTTAATTGTACCTGAGTTAGCCGGTGATTTGACGGATAACTTGACAGGTGATTTGGCAGGCGATTTCTTCGGAGTGGACAGCTTTTGTGTGCGTTAGGTCTTTGACGTCGGGGCTGGCGTCTCGCAGCCCGATATTGGCGCCTCTGTCACAGTGATTGTAGGTTAATGGTACCTGAGCTAGGCGACTTCAGGGGCGCCTGAACCAGCAACTTGACGGGTGATTTGAAAAGTGATTTCTCCGTAGTGGAGCTTTTGTGTGCGTTCGGTCTTGGACGTCGGGGCTAGCGTC
Source organism: Thaumatotibia leucotreta (assembly GCA_025490895.1). Taxonomy (NCBI): domain Eukaryota; kingdom Metazoa; phylum Arthropoda; class Insecta; order Lepidoptera; family Tortricidae; genus Thaumatotibia; species Thaumatotibia leucotreta. The sequence goes on from JALPQI010006143.1 coordinate 24,389, forward strand.
TCGCAGCCCGATATTGGCGCCTCTGTCACAGTGCTTGTAGGTTAATGGTACCTGAGCTAGCCGACTTCAGGAGTGACTTGACAGGTGATTTGGCAGGCGATTACTTCGGGGTAAATACCTTTTGTATGCACTCTTGAACGTCAGAGTTATACCTCGAAGCCCGACGTTGACATGTCTGTAACAGAGCCTGTGGGTTAATGGTACCTGAGCTAGCCGACTTCAGGGGCGATTTAACCGGCGACTTAACGGGTGATTTGGCAGGTGATTTCTCGGAGTAGACAGCTTTTGTGTGCGTTCGGTCTTGGACGTTGGGGCAGGCGTTTCGCAGCCCGATATTGGTACCTCTGTCACAGTGCTTTTAGGTTAATGGTACCTGAGCTAGCCGCCTTCAGGAGTGACTTGACTGGCGACTTGACGGGTGATTTGGCAGGTGATTTCTCCGTAGTGGATAGCTTTTGTGTGCGCTCGGTCTTGAGCGTCAAAGTTACCTTTCGAAGCCCGAGTTGGCATGTCTGTCGCAAGTGCTTGTGAGGCAATGGTACCTGAGTTAGCCGAATTCAGGGGCGACTGGACCAGCAACTTGACAGGTGATTTGGCAGGCGATTTGGCAGGCGATTTGGCAGGCGATTTCTCCGGAGTAGACAGCTTTTGTGTGCGTTCGGTCATGGATGTTGGGGCTGGCGTTTCGCAGCCTGAGATTAGTGGCTCTGTCACAGTGTTTGTAGGTTAATGTTAATGGTACCTGAGCTAGCCGACTTCAGGAGTGACTTGACTGGCGACGTGACGGGTGATTTGGCAGGCGATTACTCCGGAGTAAATAGCTTTTTGTATGCACTCTTGAACGTCAGGGTTATCTCTCGAAGCCCGATATTGGTACCTCTGTCACAGTGCTTGTAGGTTAATGGTACCTGAGCTAGCCGACTTCAGGGGTGACTTGACTGGCGACTTGACGGGTGATTTGACAGGTGATTTGGCAGGTGATTTCTCTGGAGTAGATAATTTTTGTGTGCATTCGGTCTTGGACGTTGGGGCTGGCGTTTTGCAGCCCGAGATTGGCGCCTCTGTCAGTGCTTGTAGGTTAATGGTACCTGAGCTAGCCGACTTCAGGAGTGACTTGACTGGCGACGTGACGGGTGATTTGGCAGGTGATTTCTCCGTAGTGGATAGCTTTTGTGTGCGCTCGGTCTTGAGCGTCAAAGTTACCTTTCGAAGCCCGAGTTGGCATGTCTGTAACAAAGTCTGTGGGTTAATGGTACCTGAGCTAGTCGACTTCAGGGGTGACTTGAACGGTGATTTGACGGATGACTTGACAGGTGATTTGGCAGGTGATTTCTCCGGAGTGGACAGCTTGTGTGCATTCGGTCTTGGACGTTGGGGCTGGCGTTTCGCACCCCGATATTGGCGCCTCTGTCACAGCCTTGTAGGTTAATGGTACCTGAGCTAGCCGACTTCAGAGGCGATTTGACTGGCGACGTGACGGGTGATTTGGCAGTCGATTACTCCGGAGTAGATAGCTTTTGTATGCACTCTTGAACGTCAGGGTTATCTCTCGAAGCCCGATATTGGCGCCTCTGACAGTGTTTGTAGGTTAATGGTACCTGAGCTAGCAGACTTCAGAGGCGATTTGACTGGCGACGTGACGGGTGATTTGGCAGGCGATTACTCCGGAGTAGATAGCTTTTGTATGCACTCTTGAACGTCAGAGTTATTTCTCGAAGTCCGATGTTGGCATGTCTGTACTGTAACAGAGCCTGTGGGTTAATGGTACCTGAGCTAGACTTCAGAGGCGATTTAACCGGCGACTTGACGGGTGATTTGACAGGTGATTTGGCAGGTGGGCCATTCCATATGAAATCATCAAATGAGGTGCGCTGCATGCTTTCCGATTTGTATGGAAAAAATCATGGATGATAATATAGGTATGCTTTACATAAAACCGTAGTTGTTTAATTTTTAAACAGCCTAACAGCCAGATAACATAGGTCTGAAGTTTAAAAATAAGCGATTTTTGAGGTCGATGAAAATTGCTTTAACTTTTTTTTTATGTGTGAAACTGAATTTTATTATATGTTAATTTACTATTTAATATGTGTACTTGTACATGTATGTATTACAGTATGTATATTTTTATTAATTATTGTATGACAAACTTCTAAAACTTCATGTTATTTTGCTTATGTTCAGTGATGTTCAGTAGCTTTTATTGGATTGCTCGCTTGGTCTAGACAGGTATTTTTTTTTTATTAACTAGCTCAAGTAGTCTTTAAATGAAAACTTTAACAATATTTTTGAATTTAGTTCTTCTAACTTAAAAAAACAGTAAATTACAAAACTATTTTTGTAGAATTTGCTTTTTATGACGTTAAAAAAAACCATGTTTGGCAAAGTTTAAAGATCTGAAAAGTACACAGAAGAGAAGAACTTACTTTGCTCTTTGTGAATCATCTTTATTTATATTGTGTTATTGATTTTTGAAAGAGATATGATTTTTTGAAATCTACAAGTTAGCAAGAAGTTTCAAAGTAGTTGTTTAAGTTAATGTTTTTTTTTTATCACGGACAACATTTATAAACGTAATAAACAACAAAATGATGATTGTTGATTCCCTCGTTTACTATGTACAGTCAACCAAAAAAGAGGTACACCACTTTCTTGATGGTAAGCATGAAAATGCTAGTGGCACATCTTATAATACGTCTGAAATAGGGTACTTATAGGTTTTATTACACATGCCTACTGTCTTTAGATAAGAGTAATGATGTTGATTCAATAATGCGATAACAATAAAAAATACCAGGTCCTATCATAATTTTGTGCCATTTTCAAACGGCACCTTACGAGCCGGAAGATATTCCTACTCCAAAAATGTTAATGTCGTAAAGGTAGTCAGGTAACAATACTTTACACACACACACGTACATATATACATTACATACATGTGACAAGCTTTTTTGCTGACTTTTGCATGATATGAACATGAATTCGTAAATCGTGCATTAACACAAGGGTCATACACACTGACATACTTAATTACGTACATCGCAGCTTACATAAAGGTTCTTGTTGTTGTTAATGACTAATAAAATATAGTTATGAATAATTTAATGTGTTTTATTTAAAATAGTGAAGTCATAGAGCGCCGGAAAATAGTCGTAAAATGTTCCGACATGGACATTAAAAAAAATCATAATTCTCACAGAAATCGAAAACACAAACCAAATGAAAGGGATTCCTATAGAATAGAGTTGGTACTATCTTTTGCATAACTTTTTGGATTTTTTTATATTGCCAAACATGATGAAATTTTAAGTCAAAGTTGAGCAATTTCGTAAAATGGCCAATTTTACCATTATTTTTTTCAGCTAAATGAAAAGTTTGTGATCAAACCCTCAGTTATTTTATGAGAGCAATACTTTTACTATACAGTAAAAAAATATTAATTCCCTAAGCCCAGTAGACAAGCTGCAAAATCCAATAGAAAATGGGCGGAATTTGAAAATATTCACAAAACTTTCAACATTTATGATGGAATAAGTAAAATAGCTTGATGCATATTGATAATAACATTTTTAAGTACGTTTACTAGAGAATCAGAAAAAATATATAAAAAATGTATATTAGTTACCGAAACAAATTAACATCGCTTCTCGTGGAACCTCAAAAACAGGTAAATTGAAACTTAAAGCGGGCCCCATCTGGATGAGCAGCAAGTAAAAAAAAAAGTATTGACGGTGTACGTACAACTTACTTAAGACTATCATCCTTGATTTTTTTCAAACTGTTTAAAAATCAGTCAGCGCGGAATTAAATCAGAATCTGATGATTTCATATGGAATGGCCCAGGTGATTTCTCCGGAGTGGACAGCTTTTGTTAGCGCTCGGTTTTTGACGTCAGGGCTAGCGTTTTGCAGCCCGAGATTGGCGCCTCTGTCACAGTGTTTGTAGGTTAATGGTACCTGAGCTAGGCGACTTCAGGGGCGACTGAACCAGCAACTTGACGGGTGATTTGAAAAGTGATTTCTCCGTAGTGGAGCTTTTGTGTGCGTTCGGTCCTGGACGTTGGGGCTGGCGTCTCGCAGCCCGATATTGGCGACTCTGTCACAGTGATTGTAGGTTAATGGTACCTGAGCTAGCCGACTTCAGAGGCGATTTGACTGGCGACGTGACGGGTAACTTGGCAGGCGATTACTGTAGAGTAGATAGCTTTTGTATGTAGCTTTTGAACGTCAGAGTTATCTCTCGAAGCCCGACGTTGACATGTCTGTAAAAAAGCCTGTTGGTTAATGGTACCTGAGCTAGACTTCAGAGGCGATTTGACCGGTGACTTAACGGGTGATTTGGCAGGTGATTTCTCGGAGTGGACAGCTTTTGTTAGCGTTCGGTTTTGGACGTTGGGGCTGGCGTCTCGAAGCCCGATATTGGTACCTCTGTCACAGTGCTTGTAGGGTAATGGTACCTGAGCTAGCCGACTTCAGGGGTGACTTGACTGGCGACGTTACGGGTGATTTGGCAGGCGATTACTCCGGAGTAAATAGCTTTTGTATGCACTCTTGAACGTCAGAGTTATCTCTCGAAGCCCGATGTTGGCATGTCTGTGAAGGTGCATGCAGACAGGATGCAGGTGAATGCTCTTTTGGTCTGCATGCACCTTAACAGAGTCTGTGGGTTAAAGGTACCTGAGCTAGCCGACTTCAAGGGCGATTTAACCGGCGACTTGACGGGTGATTTGACAGGTGATTTGGCAGGTGATTTCTCTGGAGTAGATAATTTTTGTGTGCGCTCGGTTTTTGACGTCGGGGCTGGAGTCTCGGAGCCCGATGTCGGTGTGTCTGTCACGGCCGCGGTGCCTGCTGCAGAGGTTTGCATTTTATTATTTTATTCCATGGAATTATGGACAGTTGACGTCTAAGATAACATTACGGTTTAAGCGCTAAAAATATATTTACGATTTAATTTTAACGTAATAAAGTCGTGTATAGTACATTGCGACACAAGTGCGAAAAACATGAAATTCGAAACGAGTGGCGATGTTTTAAACACGACCGATAGGGAGTGTTTTAAATCGACACGAGTTACGAATTTCGTTTTTGCACGTGTTTCGTACGACGTTTTTTTAGTACAGATGGCCCTCCGAAGTTTCAAACCTGATGTAAAATGACACACTTCTCGCACTAGAGCCGAATACACCATCTGTACAAAAAATATATTTTAGGCACTAAACCGAAACGATATCTTTAACGTCGACTGTACGATATACTATTACGTACGTACGCCCTAAATTCCAGAAGTATTACTTGCGTTTCGCAAGTTGCAGATTCCTGTATTAGAAGAATTCCCTGTATTATAAGAGAAAAGGTATAAGAGGTCTTCCGTTGTCGACACTGCTTTCTCGGCGCTACCTGTCTTACTCCACCGCATGAACATAACTGTCTAGTGTTATTTGTTATTTATCTGTTTTAATAAACCATTTGCGTATCTTAATATTTAATTACTACCTTTCTTAAAATATATATTTTTTTTATTGTTAATTGTTATAATCAATTCTCTGACAGCGGTCGAATTAGTACTGCGCTTTCTAACTGCCCTATGCGGTCCGGCCGATAACAGGCACTTCTTTCGTACGCCCTTATGCAGCGTCATAAGGGTGTGCGGGTGCCAAAGAGACAATACGATGCTAATTGTCTTACGATCCCAGTCGTCTATTCGGTTTGAAGATAGTATAGTAAAGTTGGACAGTAGGGTGCTTCTTATTTTTGCAATCTTGTAGGATGTTCAAACCAATAAAGGAGCTCTTAGGTCCAAATAAAATTTATTTTTCATCCAAATTCGTAGATTTCAAATCTGAATTACCTCGTAATCTGTCGGGTAGAATGACAAAAAATCGTGCAGTTAACCGTTAATACGATTAATAAATGTCATTTGCTTTTAAAACTGGTTCGCGTTTTTTTGTAATTTATTATTTAGGTACACTACGAAACTTATCTTCTTAACACGTTCGACGCCGGTGACACAGCGTGCGTCACCAACAAAATCTGATTCCTATGCCAGTAACACACATACGTGGTCAGAGTAACCTTATTTCATATGCCATAAGACTGAGGCATTCGTACAAAAATTAGGGGTCGCTACCGAAGTAATAAAAAAACGACTAATAATTTTGCCTTTCTTGAACTTCGTACTTCAGTAGCGACCCCTAGTTTATGTTTATAATAATAAAAAAAAACTAATATGGTTTACTTATCAAATAACAAAATGAGAGGGTGCCCCATAGAAAATTGCAATCGGGAGAGCGAAGAGCTACTTTATTGGTTCGAACATCCTACAAAATTGCAAAATAAGAAGCACCCTATTGGACATGCCTGGTGAGAGGACGAAGGGAAAAGAGCCCTACATATGCATATGGTCATTAGGTACTCACCTCGCTCTACACGGGGCCGGCCCCCCCCTCCCCCGGCGCCCGCGCCGCCCCCGCCCTCGGCCGCGCCCGCGCCACCAGTTCGCGTTCACCTTCGACTTCGAAGCTACTGGTGAACTCTCGCGCTAAGACAAAAAATAGTACATTAGGGCATTTCTCAGGGCGTAAACGGACATCTCATTCATCTGGTCACGTTTTTTTGGAAGTGGCTGAATGATTTGAAATTGGTTTTGGTTGTCTTATAGAGAAACGGGTGCTGCATCTGACGACCGAAAATGGTACCAAAAGATGCAGCCACTTCCAAAAAAACGTGACCAGATGAATGAGATGTCCATTTACGCTCTGAGAAATACCCATTAATGCAAAACCGCTCCGGAAAACTAAGCTTAGCATGCGTAGGATAAGCTTCGTATCGACTAGAGGCAGTCTCGGGTCGAGCGGCCTCGACTTGAAGCAAATAGCCTTAGTTTGAGGCTGCTCGCTCTGAGACATCAGCTCGAGGCGTGTCGCCTCGGCTTGATCCGTAGCTGTTGCCTCACGAGCGACCGTCTCCATTAAACACAAGGCTGGGGCTGAGGCGCCTTTGAGCACGGCACAGAGACCGACAAAATATGGCTCGGCTCGCGGCGACGAATTTGTCTAGCGTCTCCACTTGCGCAGCCTCGGAGTGAGGCAGCCGCTCGACCCGAGGCTGCCTCTAGTGGATACGCGCCTATAGAATAGCGATACACGGCATGCTAATCTTGATAAACTTAGCATGCGTAGGATAGAATAGCGATATACAGCATGCTAATCCTGATAAATTAGGGAGAAGCAAATGAAATACTTTTCTGAAACTTGCACTGAAATAACAAAAGTACAAGTGAATTTCGCACTACAGCCAAATACTCGCCAAATTTTACAAAATTTCAACTTATGCGTAATTTTCTTTTCATCACACTTGCTGTCTAAGCGCGCCATTGCTTGCGTGTGTAGCGGGAGTAATAGAAAAGTGAAATTCCCTAGGGAGTAATAGCAATGACAGTACGTCATTTTTAGTACATTGTGCATCAAGGGAGGTAAGTACGGTATTACTAACGAGTGTTAGAAGCCCGACGCCGTCAGGCGGAGGGCTTTTATGACTCGAGTTAGTATTCCGCTTACCGACCGCGATGCATACAATGTTTTTCATCACACTTGCCGACAAAAAAATAAGTTCTAAGACATAATATTATTAAATGAAGTACTGACATTTCTATTACTCCCTAGGGAATTTCACTTTTCTATTACTCCCGCTACGCACGCAAGTAATGGCGCGCTTAGACAGCAAGTGTGACGAAAAATATTATGTGTTAAAACTTATTTTATTGTCGGCAAGTGTGTTGAAAAACATTGTATGCATCACGGTCGGTAAGCGGAATACTAACTCGAGTCATTAAAGCTATTCTAACACCGTCGGGCCTCGTTAGTAATTCCGTACTTACCACCCTTCATGCACAATGTACTATTTTTAGATATTTTCTTAGCACAAACTTACAGTATTATTATCGTCGGAGTCCCGCCTCGGGCTGCGACGCGGGCTCCGCCGCGGGGAGGCGCGGCTGGCGCGGCTGCGCGCTCGGGACACGGCGCGCGAGCTTCGCGTGTCTGGACCAATAAATAAATGTATTGAAATTGTTGTGATGATAGTATTTTAAGGCTAGTAACATCAAATAAACACCTGTTAATGTTGGTAGCTATGTACACGGATTCCTTGTCTATACTTTGTATGATACTTCCGTTTAATGCTTTTAAAATAAACAGTTGTTCGTTGGCTCTCCGCTATAAAACGTTGTTTCATTTATAATAGAAATCAACCTGTATTTTTCTAGTAACAGAGGTAGAATTGCGGGCCAAGAACACTGCCTTGTGGTACTCCTTTAGGATTAGATCGGTAGGCAGATCTTCTAATTGAAGGTCTTTGGGACAATTTGAATTGATTACAAGGTATTAGAACTTATTGAAAAGGAACTTTTAAAGTAATCCCGAATACCATAATTGAGTTTTACAAAGTAAGATTTTAACACAGTCGAAAGCCTTAGACGTGTCAGTGAAAATATCCAACATACAAATTAATTTGATATGATGATGTATAAAGATACATCATCATATCAAATGTTTACTTTATTATCCGAATGTACTCTGTCCAACTGTCTGACAGTAAAATAGCTAGTACACCAAACGAAGGAAACTCAGAGGAAAAAACTCGTGTATAAGCGAATTTTGGCATAGTTGTAGGGAATGGTGTTTTAAACCACATACTAAAAGTACTGGTGGTTAGGGGTGGAGCTAACGGGGGGAGAGGGGTGTAAAGGTCCTTATTTTTAATGTTTCGTAAATAACTCTTAAACCGTGGCTTATTGCAAAAAACGTTCTAGTACATAAGTAATCTACATAAAATTCTCTACAAAAAAGATCTAAGTATGTTTCCTCTGGGATCAATGTGTCATGAGATAAGAAAGCAAGAAGACGGACACTAAAGGAATAAACACAGTTGTTTAAGTAGGTATGGCACATACAGAATGCTCGCGACAATTCCAAAAGATTTTAATGCTCAATTCCTGACCATATTTAGAGTCTTTAATGTTATATAAAATTTCATGGATTCGGCTTGGTTTCAGAGATAATCAACCTTTTTTTCGAAATAAGTTTTTCGACGTAACTCGTCATAAAACTTCTTTTTGATTACAATGCTACCACAATGTGTTTTAATATTACCACACTTTTTGCCTGGCAATTAAAAAATGGGAATAAACTTGACGCAATAACCTGTCCCTAAAAAATATTAAAATAAATAATTTTAACAAATTGTTGTTATGATAAAAAGTACTGGAAATGTTAAAAGTATGCAAAAAGTATAAAAAAAAAGAGAAAAAAAAATTTTTTTTTGGTGGTATTTGACATTAGGTCTCATAATAATTTTTGTTTGTTTTGATGTCTAGAATGCATAGTTAAAATCTTTTGACGATGATTATGAGAATATTTTAGGTTTAGAAGATAATTAGGAATTTTATTTTTACAAATAAGTATACAGGGCGCGCCCGGACGCGAGCATTCCAAAAGATTTTAAGTATGCATTCTAGATATCAAAATAAACAAAAATGATTATGAGACCTCATGTCAAATACCACCAAAAAAAAATTTTTTTTTTCTCTTTTTTTTGGACTTTTTGATTACTTTTAACATTTCCAGTACTTTTTATCACAACAACAATTTGTTAAAATTATTTATTTTAATAATTTTTTTAGGGACAGGTTATTTCGTCAATTTTATTCCCATTTTTTGATTGCCAGGCAAAAGGTGTGGTAATATTAAAAGACGTTGTGGTAGAATTGTAATTAAAAATAAGTTTTATGACGAGTTACGTCGAAAAACTTATTTCGAAAAAAAGGTTGATTATCTCTGAAACCAAGCCGAATCCAGGAAATTTTGCATCACATTAAAGACTCTAAATATGGTCAGGAATCGAGCATTAAAATCTTTTGGAATGCTCGCAAGCATTCTGTATGTGCCATACCTACTTAAACAAATGTGTTTATTTCTTTAGTGTCCTTCTTCTTGCTTTCTTATCTCATGACACATTGATCCCAGAGGAAACATGCGTATATCTTTTTTGTAGAGAATTTTATGTAGATTACTTATGTACTAGAACGTATTTTGCTACAAGCCACGGTTTACGAGTTATTTACGAAAAATTAAAAATAAGGACCTTTACACCCCCCTCCCCCCGTTAGCTCCACCCCTATCCACCAGTACTTTTAGTACGTGGTTTAAAACACCATTCCCTACAACTATGCCAAAATTCGCTTATACACGAGTTATTTCTCCCGATAGGCAACTTTTGGTCTTCCTTAGGTGGGCTAAGCGGCAATTTAAAATGTTCTATGGGTAGAGAACTAATGCCGCCTACATCTTAATGAATTAGTCGGTTTTTTCTACTGACAAGAATTATTGGACGAAGTTTAAAAGTTAAAACTATTACTTGCGTTTGTATTAGTATTGTAGGATTTGAGCACTTGTATTAAGACAAGAATTAAAAGGATATCCTTCTCGAAAGTCAACTAGTTACACAGTTGTTCAGTCGGCTCCTGGTCATACTACGGCGGGAGCGGTCCCTGGGCTCGTGTCGCTCGGGGCTGGAGTGCGTCACCGACGCTAGTGACACAGTTCACTCACCGGCAGTGTTGCTGTCGCTGCTGCTAGCGCGGCTCCTGGTCACGCTGCGGCGGGAGCGGTCCCTGGGCTCGTGTCGCTCGGGGCTGGAGTGCGTCACCGACGCTAGTGACACAGTTCACTCACCGGCAGTGTTGCTGTCGCTGCTGCTAGCGCGGCTCCTGGTCACGCTGCGGCGGGAGCGGTCCCTGGGCTCGTGTCGCTCGGGGCTGGAGTGCGTCACCGACGCTAGTGACACAGTTCACTCACCGGCAGTGTTGCTGTCGCTGCTGCTAGCGCGGCTCCTGGTCACGCTGCGGCGGGAGCGGTCCCTGGGCTCGTGTCGCTCGGGGCTGGAGTGCGTCACCGACGCTAGTGACACAGTTCACTCACCGGCAGTGTCGCTGTCGCTGCTGCTAGCGCGGCTCCTGGTCACGCTGCGGCGGGAGCGGTCCCTGGGCTCGTGTCGCTCGGGGCTGGAGTGCGTCACCGACGCTAGTGACACAGTTCACTCACCGGCAGTGTCGCTGTCGCTGCTGCTAGCGCGGCTCCTGGTCACGCTGCGGCGGGAGCGGTCCCTGGGCTCGTGTCGCTCGGGGCTGGAGTGCGTCACCGACGCTAGTGACACAGTTCACTCACCGGCAGTGTCGCTGTCGCTGCTGCTAGCGCGGCTCCTGGTCACGCTGCGGCGGGAGCGGTCCCTGGGCTCGTGTCGCTCGGGGCTGGAGTGCGTCACCGACGCTAGTGACACAGTTCACTCACCGGCAGTGTTGCTGTCGCTGCTGCTAGCGCGGCTCCTGGTCACGCTGCGGCGGGAGCGGTCCCTGGGCTCGTGTCGCTCGGGGCTGGAGTGCGTCACCGACGCTAGTGACACAGTTCACTCACCGGCAGTGTTGCTGTCGCTGCTGCTAGCGCGGCTCCTGGTCACGCTGCGGCGGGAGCGGTCCCTGGGCTCGTGTCGCTCGGGGCTGGAGTGCGTCACCGACGCTAGTGACACAGTTCACTCACCGGCAGTGTTGCTGTCGCTGCTGCTAGCGCGGCTCCTGGTCACGCTGCGGCGGGAGCGGTCCCTGGGCTCGTGTCGCTCGGGGCTGGAGTGCGTCACCGACGCTAGTGACACAGTTCACTCACCGGCAGTGTTGCTGTCGCTGCTGCTAGCGCGGCTCCTGGTCACGCTGCGGCGGGAGCGGTCCCTGGGCTCGTGTCGCTCGGGGCTGGAGTGCGTCACCGACGCTAGTGACACAGTTCACTCACCGGCAGTGTTGCTGTCGCTGCTGCTAGCGCGGCTCCTGGTCACGCTGCGGCGGGAGCGGTCCCTGGGCTCGTGTCGCTCGGGGCTGGAGTGCGTCACCGACGCTAGTGACACAGTTCACTCACCGGCAGTGTTGCTGTCGCTGCTGCTAGCGCGGCTCCTGGTCACGCTGCGGCGGGAGCGGTCCCTGGGCTCGTGTCGCTCGGGGCTGGAGTGCGTCACCGACGCTAGTGACACAGTTCACTCACCGGCAGTGTTGCTGTCGCTGCTGCTAGCGCGGCTCCTGGTCACGCTGCGGCGGGAGCGGTCCCTGGGCTCGTGTCGCTCGGGGCTGGAGTGCGTCACCGACGCTAGTGACACAGTTCACTCACCGGCAGTGTTGCTGTCGCTGCTGCTAGCGCGGCTCCTGGTCACGCTGCGGCGGGAGCGGTCCCTGGGCTCGTGTCGCTCGGGGCTGGAGTGCGTCACCGACGCTAGTGACACAGTTCACTCACCGGCAGTGTTGCTGTCGCTGCTGCTAGCGCGGCTCCTGGTCACGCTGCGGCGGGAGCGGTCCCTGGGCTCGTGTCGCTCGGGGCTGGAGTGCGTCACCGACGCTAGTGACACAGTTCACTCACCGGCAGTGTTGCTGTCGCTGCTGCTAGCGCGGCTCCTGGTCACGCTGCGGCGGGAGCGGTCCCTGGGCTCGTGTCGCTCGGGGCTGGAGTGCGTCACCGACGCTAGTGACACAGTTCACTCACCGGCAGTGTTGCTGTCGCTGCTGCTAGCGCGGCTCCTGGTCACGCTGCGGCGGGAGCGGTCCCTGGGCTCGTGTCGCTCGGGGCTGGAGTGCGTCACCGACGCTAGTGACACAGTTCACTCACCGGCAGTGTTGCTGTCGCTGCTGCTAGCGCGGCTCCTGGTCACGCTGCGGCGGGAGCGGTCCCTGGGCTCGTGTCGCTCGGGGCTGGAGTGCGTCACCGACGCTAGTGACACAGTTCACTCACCGGCAGTGTTGCTGTCGCTGCTGCTAGCGCGGCTCCTGGTCACGCTGCGGCGGGAGCGGTCCCTGGGCTCGTGTCGCTCGGGGCTGGAGTGCGTCACCGACGCTAGTGACACAGTTCACTCACCGGCAGTGTTGCTGTCGCTGCTGCTAGCGCGGCTCCTGGTCACGCTGCGGCGGGAGCGGTCCCTGGGCTCGTGTCGCTCGGGGCTGGAGTGCGTCACCGACGCTAGTGACACAGTTCACTCACCGGCAGTGTTGCTGTCGCTGCTGCTAGCGCGGCTCCTGGTCACGCTGCGGCGGGAGCGGTCCCTGGGCTCGTGTCGCTCGGGGCTGGAGTGCGTCACCGACGCTAGTGACACAGTTCACTCACCGGCAGTGTTGCTGTCGCTGCTGCTAGCGCGGCTCCTGGTCACGCTGCGGCGGGAGCGGTCCCTGGGCTCGTGTCGCTCGGGGCTGGAGTGGGCATCACCGAGGCCGGCAAGTTGCGGCATGCCGGCCGCGCGGACGTCACGGCGAGCTTGCCGGAATATCGGGAGGCATTGCGCGCGCATTTTTGTGGCGGCTCTGAAAAGTTTCACAATCAGACCGCGAACTTCGAAAGTACAATTTCGAGGATTTGTCCCGGTCACCCCAAGGCGTCATTTGAGTACCTAGCAGAGATAAATCCTCGAAATTTGCGGATTTCTAAGTTCGTTGTGTAGTAAACAGGTTTTAACTTTCTAACAATATTTTGGGACATTTTGGGAAATATGGCGCATCTTGCTAAGCATCATTGACACTACCACCCTACCAATTTTTATCAATATCGAAGACGTAACCCAAATGTATTTTTTTTAGAAGTGTTCAATTGCTCATCAATGAAACGAGGCATCGGTAATCTCAGTAACGCACATATTAAAAGGCGTTTCTAGATTATAAAGCCCTGAGAAAGAAATTCTGGCGTAAAGAAGCAAAATAATTTTAAAAGCTTCAGAAATCGAACTCCATGGGAGATATCCCATGTGACTATAAAAAAAACATTTTAATATTAAAACAATAAGTGTGACCCGTACCGGAAGACGTAGCGTGGGTAGGCCCCCCACAAGGTGGACCGATGACCTGGTAAAGGTCGCAGGAGTCCACTGGATGCGGGTGGCGCAGGACCGGTCATTGTGGCAATCTTTGGGGGAGGCCTATGTTCAGCAGTGGACGTCTTTCGGCTGATGTGATGATGATGATGATGATGAAGTGTGACCCTGGTTCACCTCACTAGGAGAAGCGTATGAGGCGCCACGAGCAGGCCTCCAACCCTCGACCACCTGGGGGAGCACACACCTGTCGTGTGTGTGGACGCGGGATCCTCTCCCGCATTGGGCCATACAGCCACGAACGCAAGTGTCGTTTGGATGCAATGACATTAAATAATAAATGGACGCACAGAGCCAAACAAAAAAACCAAGAAAAGTGGCACTAAAAGTCATTTCTATCATGTTTCAGTTGAAGCTAATAACGCTCACTTACAATAAACTATAATAAAAAAAACTCAAAGAATAAAAAACTTTGTGAAGTGAGCAATAAGTGTCAAATTTGCGAACAACTCCGCAAAATAGTAGAAACTTTTTATGTTTAAGGAATAATGATGCTATACCGCACAGTGGATCGAAATTAATAAAAAACGGACATTCGCATTTTTTTCTAAAAATGCTATTTTAATAAATGCTCTTCTGTTGGAAATAATACAAGGATTAAAAAATGTTATATAACATTTTTCAAAATGAGGCTTATTTTAAGCAGAATAAAATAAAATGTGTTTTTTTTGTATGAAACTGAAAAATAGGTATCTTATTGTAGGAAAACCGTAACCGATCCCGCTTTCAAACCTTTGGAATATCATTGTCCTACTTTAGAACAGTAGAAAATAGTTAAAACCTTATCTCAGTAGGTGCCCGTTTTCGTTTTATAGTCCAATCAAAAGTCAGTAAATACAACATTTTCTTAGTTAACTATTTTTTTAATTTCATTAAAAATACGGTATATTCATGAAAATTTAGTATAAAAATAAAATATTTGTGACATTTTCATACAGATAAATACAAGTTTTCGCAAGAAAATGGTTAAAAATTAAGACATTGAAATCGAACATTTATTGCGATGTTTTTACTAACTATGGTAATAAAAAGATATACTTACTATATTGTTGATTTCAAGATTTTCAAGTATATGTTTATTATCAATAAAATCACCGCAATAAATATTTCTATTTCAATGCAATATTCTTATAAAAAATTGTATTTATTCTTAATAAAATGTCACAAACATTTTATTTTTATACTAAATTGTCATGAATATACCGTTTTTTAACGAAAATAAAAAAATAGTTAACTAAGAAAAATGTTGTATTTACCGACTTTTGATTGGACTAAAAAACAAAAACGGGCACCTACTGAGATAAGGTTTTAACTATTTTCTACTGTTCTAGAGTAGGACAATGATATTCTAAAGGTTTGAAAGCGGGATCGGTTACGGTTTTCTTACAATAAGATACCTATTTTTCAGTTTCATACAAAAAAAAAAACCATTTTATTTTTTTCTGCTTAAAATAAGCCTCATTTAGAAAAATGTTATATAGCATTTTTTATTCCTCATATCATTTTCAACCGATAAGCATTTTTTAAAATAGGATTTCTAGGAAAATAGGCGAATGTCCATATTTTACTCATTTCGATCTACTGTGTACCGTAAGGTGACCAAATGTCAACTGTCAGAACTGAATAGCGGAGCAAAAGGACCGCAATATTTACTTCTGCAGCCCATTTTTTGGGGCCATTTTTTTGAGCTGTTTGGGGATCCACTTATATATTCTAAATCAATGTTTGGATGCTACTTAAAACATCTGACACAGATGGAAAGGCCTTATAAGTGTGACCCAGTTGTGTTGGTAACTCACTTGTAAAACACGGTGTCCTTGTTATTGTAAGCGAGGCAGTTGTCGATCATGAGCGTGAAGTCGGTCTCCACGTCGTCAACGGTCTTATACGCGCCGCGGTCCAACTTCTTGCCCATAGTGCTCAGGTCCATCGGGTGTTTCACCACAGTACTGTAGTCTGGAACCTGGACAGATAATAAGAACTAAAGTTTGTAATATTGTCTTCGGTTAGCGCGAGGATTACACATGAAATAAAACTATGAAAACGGATAAACTCACGTATATTAACTAACTTTAACTTCATTCCGACGTTTCTAACACTTTACAGGCTTCGTGGTCTGCGGATGACCAAACTAAAGGAACTAAAGTTTGGCCAGGATTATCGCAACAACTTGTGTAGGATGGCTTAGTGAGCCAGCTGCCTTAGCGAGTGCAGTATTATCAAACCGCGATTAGAATGGGATTCGAAAATACTGTTGACACAACAGTATATAAGTCAACCTAGGACATATTCATAGTTTAAGTGCAGAGACTTACAGACAATAGATTGATTAATCACTCTGGTGAAATTTTAAAGAAAATTCTAATTTCCGATTACATTGGTGATAAACGTCTTATCGGGTCCTCTCACAGATTTAGATATGCAGTAGATGAAGTAAATAGCACCATTTGTGTGGGAACCAAGCGTGTCGACTTCTTAGCTGTCACTGAGACGTCACGGTCGGCATTTAGTGATGGGAAAACCTAAACGATTCAAAGACACCAATGAACTGGCTGCAACAATGCAGCCGTCTCTCTCGTACACATAGATTTTATATCTGTGGGCTCGCTCGCTCACTATTATATTTATTGTAGAACGAACAACACTAGTCGCTAAATTTGACGGACGACTGAGAAATGGGCTGTACTACGCAGTCGAAGCGATACGCGAGAGTATCGCTAGTCTCATATTCATCATCTTTTTAACACACATAGTCGATCAAACGCTTAAAGCAAACGCAGCAATGCAATGTAACGTAATTCTATAGTTACTAAGGACGCATAAATAAAAATACGGAAAAAAATATTAAAAATGAATTCACGCACAATATTATATAAAAATTACTTACGTGTGATGGGAAATATGTTTTTGTTTATGTGCGCTGGAAATATTTGGGCTGGTGCAGTTAATTATCATGCAATGAGGCATTTTGTATTTTTTTTCTTACGTGCGGCTGCAACAGCTGACGTATGTGGACTGTCATTAGAAATGGCCATCTCAGTAGCTGCTACTGAGTTCGGACACGCGAAGTAAATACATTTGCTTCCTCTAGTGTATATTCATTTCTGTGGGTCCTCTTCACAGTAGAGGTGATAAAATACCTAGTGGGGTATTATTCGAATACTGAAATGAACCGAATATTTGAATTGAAAACCCTAATTACCTCTTGCAGGTCGACAGGATGGGTGAAGACGTCGCTATGGTCCCGCTGTCGCAGCAACCGTAACAGTTTGTGTAGGACGGCTCGTTCAGGCCGTAGGGAGTGCAGTACGAGACGCTCCCACGCGCGAGTGTATTCCCCCTTTAGACTTGTGTTATTCAACTCTGGTGAAATCTATTAGGTACTATAGTCACCTCTTGCAGGTCGACGGGCTCGGTGAATACGTCGCTATGGTCCCGCTGTCGCAGCAACCGTAACAGTTTGTGTAGGACGGCTCGTTCAGGCCGTAGGGAGTGCAGTACTAGACGCTCCCACGCGCGAGTGTGTTCCGCTTTTAGACGCTCGCGTTTGCGGACCAGTTCGCAGAGTAGTCTGTAGGAAGAATGTTTTTTTCATTAGTTGATTTCTAAGTGCATTGTTTGCATGCGTCGCCTGAGTTATAGGAAAGAGAAATTCCCCAGGGAGTTAAAGAAATGTTAGGATGCCATTTTGTATTATTATGTCTTAAAACTTATTTTTTTACACGCAGTTAGCAGATTTCATAAAACTACTTGTCGGACAAACAGGAAAAATATAAAATTATGTCCAATTACTCCGATAGTAGGACTGACAGGATTTGAATATATTCGTATTCCGATTGTTCGGACTAGCCAATCGGACTATGCGACCTAAGGGGTAGTACCGTACTTATCGCCCCCGGTGCACAATGTATTATGTTACTTGTTAATAGTTAACCATTTTAATTATAGATAAGGTACAATCGCTAAGCAGAGGTTCTTATTTATGTCTAGGACACGTGCGGCGGCTTCAGTGGTTAGAAGGAAAGAGAATTTGTAGTCTCGGTGCACTGATGCGTCTGGTGTCGTGTGCGCGCAACCTGGGCGCTGTTGTCGCGCTCTCGGAGCCGTGTGATTCGCTACCGGCGGTCGCCTGGATTTTACGAGGTTAGATTGTGAAAAAAAAAAATTGCAAGCTGGTCAGTTTTAGCAAACAAGCTAAGTTGTAAATAACTACGTAATCGAAATAAAATGTGGTTTACTACTTTTCGACTTTATTACAACTATATTAAGTCGAAAAGTTGTAGGCCACATTTTTTGTCGACTATACCTAGCTCTCTCTAAATCTTGGCGGATCCTCTGCCAATATTTCAGTTGATTGCAGAGCTCTCGAACGTTGATCGTGCCATCTTGAATGCCTCTCGTAGCTGAAACAATAATTAAAATGTAAGAAAACAAGTAATGTAATTACTAATTAACTTCCTTTTTACGAGATTTAGAAAACTCTCAAGAACGATTTACTTGGAAACGTAATCTGAAGATTTGATTAGACTAGAAAACGAACTACGTTTTATTAGGATTATGGTTTCCTTCATAGAAAGCAGTAGTTGATAAATATGAAATGATACATTGAATATCATCAACATTATCTCAGCCGCAAGACGTCTTCCCTCAATGATTTCCGCAATATAATTTATATAATTGGCAGTGATCGGATTAGGTAGTGCCATTTCGCGGGAATTCGGTACGTTATCTTAGTGTGGACATAACTTCTAAGCCCGACATTTAATATGAAAAGTAAAATTTTTGTTCGAAAATTTACAATTTTATAGTTATTTTGTTTACTTTCAGTTTGATATTGATAAAAATTGTCTAATTTTACTTATCGAACATGGTTTTAAGGGTATTTTTCCACAATAGCTAATTTTGTCATATGTGTGCGTTTATTAATGTTTTTCTAGTTGTTAATTTCACACTCGTAGTTAAATAATTGGTTTAATCAATCATTTTTACTTCTTTACCGGACTTTGAGACGCTCTTATTGGGACTCTTTTGGCCGATCTCACTGGACTTTGATTTCGTTCTAACTGAACTGGGGTTCTGGTGGTATAAAGTAGAGCAGTCATAGAGTTTTCTTTAATAATTGTTTTGCTTCTACTACTGTTAGTAGCAGCTATAAAAACATCAAATAAAAGATGTATTCACAATTACAAAATCCTTTTATTTTTTCATGTTTCTGCAATTTATGACATAACAAGAAAATGATCTGTAAAAAAATATAAGTCCCAGGATCCCGAGGCTTATCCATGTTAACTATAATGTTTAAGGTCATTCACCCGAAATGGCACTACCTAATCCGATCACTGATAATTGGATATAACTTCCGAAAAAACGGTGTAGCTCAATGCAAGCTAACCATTTTCTAACGAAAAATTGTCCAAAGGTTTAATTAAACTTGCACTTGGCTGTGTGGTGACAGCCGTAAAAATACATTTGTCACCACCCCAACTCTTTCCGCGGGTGCCGTAAGAGTCTACTAAGGGATTGAAGTGTCACTGACCATTCTTTGACAGGTCGATGATAGGCAGCAGCGTCATCATAGTGAACAAACTAATGCGATTGCCAATCCGCTCGCGAAGCGTGGCGATTATGGTTAATGGTTCGGCATTAGGAAATGCATCTAACAAAATAGTTAATAGGAGAGGCCTACGTCCAACAGTGGACTGTTATAGACTGATGATGTGAAATGTGTACTAGACTTAAAGCATTTTGGAAGGTTTCCACAATTTGCATGAGGTGTTTCCGCCGCGTCGCTAAAGCACGCAGTAAATACGTACCGCAGTAGCGGCACGCCGTTGCTGCGGCGCTTGAGCGTCCAGTAGGCGAGCAGCCTCATGTACGTACAGGTGGAGTGGTGCAGCGTTGCTCTGCAGCCGCCGCAGTAGCGGCACGCCGTTGCTGCGGCGCTTGAGCGTCCAGTAGGCGAGCAGCCTCATGTACGTAAAGGTGGAGTGGTGAGTGTTGCTCTGCAGCCGCCGCAGTAGCGGCACGCCGTTGCTGCGGCGCTTGAGCGTCCAGTAGGCGAGCAGCCTCATGTACGTACAGGTGGAGTGGTGCAGCGTTGCTCTGCAGCCGCCGCAGTAGCGGCACGCCGTTGCTGCGGCGCTTGAGCGTCCAGTAGGCGAGCAGCCTCATATACGTACAGGTGGAGTGGTGCAGCGTTGCTCTGCAGCCGCCGCAGTAGCGGCACGCCGTTGCTGCGGCGCTTGAGCGTCCAGTAGGCGAGCAGCCTCATGTACGTACAGGTGGAGTGGTGCAGCGTTGCTCTGCAGCCGCCGCAGTAGCGGCACGCCGTTGCTGCGGCGCTTGAGCGTCCAGTAGGCGAGCAGCCTCATGTACGTACAGGTGGAGTGGTGCGTGGCGTTGCTCTGCAGCCGCCGCAGTAGCGGCACGCCGTTGCTGCGGCGCTTGAGCGTCCAGTAGGCGAGCAGCCTCATGTACGTACAGGTGGAGTGGTGCGTGGCGTTGCTCTGCAGCCGCCGCAGTAGCGGCACGCCGTTGCTGCGGCGCTTGAGCGTCCAGTAGGCGAGCAGCCTCATGTACGTACAGGTGGAGTGGTGCAGCGTTGCTCTGCAGCCGCCGCAGTAGCGGCACGCCGTTGCTGCGGCGCTTGAGCGTCCAGTAGGCGAGCAGCCTCATGTACGTACAGGTGGAGTGGTGCGTGGCGTTGCTCTGCAGCCGCCGCAGTAGCGGCACGCCGTTGCTGCGGCGCTTGAGCGTCCAGTAGGCGAGCAGCCTCATGTACGTACAGGTGGAGTGGTGCGTGGCGTTGCTCTGCAGCCGCCGCAGTAGCGGCACGCCGTTGCTGCGGCGCTTGAGCGTCCAGTAGGCGAGCAGCCTCATGTACGTACAGGTGGAGTGGTGCAGCGTTGCTCTGCAGCCGCCGCAGTAGCGGCACGCCGTTGCGGCGGCGCTTGAGCGTCCAGTAGGCGAGCAGCCTCATGTACGTACAGGTGGAGTGGTGCAGCGTTGCTCTGCAGCCGCCGCAGTAGCGGCACGCCGTTGCTGCGGCGCTTGAGCGTCCAGTAGGCGAGCAGCCTCATGTACGTACAGGTGGAGTGGTGCAGCGTTGCTCTGCAGCCGCCGCAGTAGCGGCACGCCGTTGCGGCGGCGCTTGAGCGTCCAGTAGGCGAGCAGCCTCATGTACGTACAGGTGGAGTGGTGCAGCGTTGCTCTGCAGCCGCCGCAGTAGCGGCACGCCGTTGCTGCGGCGCTTGAGCGTCCAGTAGGCGAGCAGCCTCATGTACGTACAGGTGGAGTGGTGCAGCGTTGCTCTGCAGCCGCCGCAGTAGCGGCACGCCGTTGCTGCGGCGCTTGAGCGTCCAGTAGGCGAGCAGCCTCATGTACGTACAGGTGGAGTGGTGCGTGGCGTTGCTCTGCAGCCGCCGCAGTAGCGGCACGCCGTTGCTGCGGCGCTTGAGCGTCCAGTAGGCGAGCAGCCTCATGTACGTACAGGTGGAGTGGTGCAGCGTTGCTCTGCAGCCGCCGCAGTAGCGGCACGCCGTTGCTGCGGCGCTTGAGCGTCCAGTAGGCGAGCAGCCTCATGTACGTACAGGTGGAGTGGTGCGTGGCGTTGCTCTGCAGCCGCCGCAGTAGCGGCACGCCGTTGCTGCGGCGCTTGAGCGTCCAGTAGGCGAGCAGCCTCATGTACGTACAGGTGGAGTGGTGCAGCGTTGCTCTGCAGCCGCCGCAGTAGCGGCACGCCGTTGCTGCGGCGCTTGAGCGTCCAGTAGGCGAGCAGCCTCATGTACGTACAGGTGGAGTGGTGCAGCGTTGCTCTGCAGCCGCCGCAGTAGCGGCACGCCGTTGCTGCGGCGCTTGAGCGTCCAGTAGGCGAGCAGCCTCATGTACGTACAGGTGGAGTGGTGCAGCGTTGCTCTGCAGCCGCCGCAGTAGCGGCACGCCGTTGCTGCGGCGCTTGAGCGTCCAGTAGGCGAGCAGCCGCATGTACGTACAGGTGGAGTGGTGCGTGGCGTTGCTCTGCAGCCGCCGCAGTAGCGGCACGCCGTTGCGGCTGCGGCGCTTGAGCGTCCAGTAGGCGAGCAGGCGCTTCATGAGCTGTGCGCGTGCGGCGGGCGGGCCGTGCGCGTGCGCAGCGACCTCGGCTACGCGAGCCGCGGGCAGCGTCGGCACCAGCACTACTGGCGCCCATGTGCGCTTCATGGCTAGCACGCGTCGGGCCTGCGGAGTTCATGTTTCATGTTCATGGCTTGTTTGATAACTAATCTGTATAACGTAGTCTTACCCCCTTATTCATAAACGTCTGCTAACTTAACAAGCCGCTAATAATTGTTTGTCCCTTTCGGTCTTAACAATGTGTGCATAAGAGCAAAAGGGACAAACAATTATTAGCGGCTTGTTAAGTTAGCAGACGTTTATGAATTAGGGGGTTAGTCATTTTAGCTGTTGGTTTTGCAAATAAAATAAAATAAATGTTTTTTATACAAGTTGCGAACAATGTCATCAAACAGTGTACGTAGCTAAGTTGTCAATCGCTAACGTTCAGTAGCATATAAATAAATACCTATCTTGAGACATCTTGCACAAATCGACGTAGTCCCACGGTCGGCTCAATTAAGGCTTATAATGCGCCGATATATATAATAGATAGATAAGTATAGATATTTAAATACATAGACAGCCACGACCAAGGAACAAATATGTGTGATAAATAAATACACAAACGCCCTTTACTGTGCCTGTTTGATCTTGTCGCGGCCCTTCTGCCGGATGGCGGACAGGTCGGCCTTGTCGTCACAGTACGCCATCTTGTACCGACTGTACCTGTTTGATCTTGTCGCGGCCCTTCTGCCGGATGGCGGACAGGTCGGCCTTGTCGTCACAGTCCGCCATCTTGTACCGACTGTACCTGTTTGATCTTGTCGCGGCCCTTCTGCCGGATGGCGGACAGGTCGGCCTTGTCGTCACAGTCCGCCATCTTGTAGCGACTGTACCTGTTTGATCTTGTCGCGGCCCTTCTGCCGGATGGCGGACAGGTCGGGCTTGTCGTCACAGTCCGCCATCTTGTAGCTACTGTACCTGTTTGATCTTGTCGCGGCTTCTGCCGGATGGCGGACAGGTCGGCCTTGTCGTCACAGTCCGCCATCTTGTAGCGACTGTACCTGTTTGATCTTGTCGCGGCCCTTCTGCCGGATGGCGGACAGGTCGGCCTTGTCGTCACAGTCCGCCATCTTGTACCGACTGTACCTGTTTGATCTTGTCGCGGCCCTTCTGCCGGATGGCGGACAGGTCGGCCTTGTCGTCACAGTCCGCCATCTTCATCTTCATCGAAGAAAAGTCATTGACTTGGTCTATTTCAATAAAATCTTAACTGGATCTGTTGATAGCCCTGAACTAATAGAGAATATAAATTTTCATATTCCTAGAGCTTCATCGAGACAGTAACGGCCTTTGTCACTTCCGTCGACTAAAACTATATCAGTAATTGGAGTTCGAGGCCAACGAAACTACGACAAATGCGTTATTGTCAAATCTGTCAAAGTCTCTTATGTCATTGTCAAATAAAGTTTTCAGGTTTCCACAACCTTTTCGTTATTTAATTTATTTATTTAAAATAATTCTTAATAAAAACATTGTATACCTCTGTAATTAGGGATTGCAATCCAGCAGTGTTTTCAATCCAGCTGGATTTTTGATGGATCGGCGTCAATCCAGCTGGATCCAGCGCGGATCCAGCAGGTAGGAAAAATACCAAAAAAAAAACGTTTTTTTGCAATAAAACAGGTTAATTAATAATAATAATATTCAATGTTATGAAAGGGAGGACGATAACGCGTAATTTTTTGCGAATTATATACCTAAAAAAAACTTCAAAAATAAAATAATAAAGAAATTAAAAGACACGACTGCCGTTTTAAGCTAATTGAGAAGTGACAAATTATTCCTTTTTCAGCTTAATTCTTGTGAGCGTATCTACATATAGGCGCTTGTCTTATTACTATAATATTTTCTTTCGATTGAAGTTGGGGAACTTTTTGTTTTATTTTTTAATTATTTTATTTATTTGAAACGTTTTAGTGTACCCCTTAGTTTAAAATTGGATAGAATTTCAAAAACCGACTCCGCAGAGGGCTGAAACTTCGCTCCGGGGACGACCCGTCATATCATCATCTGAAAAATCGCTCTACCTTAGCCCCGTCACCTCACTTGAAGTTTTCAAACTAATTAAATGTATCAAAAATAAAAGAAGTGTTGGCCAAGATGAGTTGCCAGTACCACCCTATTTAGTAAGAAAATGCGCTGAAGAGTTAACCCCTCCTATGACACTTCTCATTAACCAGTCTTTTACAGAAGGTACAGTCCCAGATCTCCTTAAAATGTCCGTTATTAAACATGTAGGCCCTTCCCTTCTAAAATATTTCCAAAATATGTCGAACCGACTTTTTTTTTGTGAAACGTTTAAAATATGTATTTAACGATTCTCAAAACGGTTTCCGAAAAGGTCGCTCAACATCGTCAGCAGTTTTCAAGTACACAAACGAAGTTTTAAACACAATAAATGACAGAAAATATACTATTGGTATGTTGCTAGTTGCTAGGTATGAGCAAATCTTATGATTGTGTTTTATATGATATTTTATTGCAAAAATTATTTGGAATAGGTATTAGAGGCTCAGCTCACAATTGGTTCATACCATACCTTAATAAGGTACCTAAGGACCTGTAGGTCGTACACAATGCGTTGAAATAGAATATCAATATCACAACTACATCACAGGTACCATACAAATATTTAAATCAGATAAAACGAATATTACTCGATCTATGTATACCCCAAGGCAGTGTTCTCGGTTGTGTTTTATTTTTAATCTTTATAATAAATGATCTGCCTAAATGTATAGATAAATTTTGTACTCTTTTTGCTGACAACATTATTGTAATTCAACTTTGCCACAATCAATTTGATTTAAATAATAGCTTAAATACAACCATTCAAAATATCGTAACCTGGTCGGATGATCACAATTTAAAGCTTAATTTCAATAAAACCAAACTCATGCAATTTAGACCCAACCAAAAACGTAGCATAAACATAGATTTCTCATTCCGAAGCACTACATTAGAATCTATCCACTCTTTCCCACTTTTAGCCATACACATTGTTTCAACCATAAATTGGAAGGAGCACACGTATTATTAGCCACGGCCGTCTAGGACTAAGCGCGGGATCGCGGAACCGTTTCAAACACGACGTTTAAAATAAGTTTATGTAAAGTTGATTATGCATTTTTTTGGTGAAATTTTATTTGCGGATCCGCAGCGCTGGATCCAGCACTGGTTGCTGGATCCAGCAGACCGAAAAATGCGCTGGATCCAGCTGGATTGCTGGATGCTGGATCCAGCAATTGCAATCCCTATCTGTAATGTTTGTACGCCTTTTTGTTTAATATGGCTGTCACAACTAGGATTTTCTTAAAAGCACGTAAATACCTAAAAACTATTATTTTCTCTTAACTAACATTGATAAGACAAAATTTTATTGTAAAGAACTTAAAATGATAAGAGCCAACAACGTTTCAAAGCCTATTTTAAAAATAAGTTGAATTACAAGTGAACACAGACGACAGCGTGTCATATTTATTAAGACAGTACCTATGGTTAAATTACTAAGCCGCCTGCCTTATTACGGGTTAAAATTATGGGAAAGAAATTTGGAAATGTAAAATGAAAGCATTTTTTGTATTATATTTTTTATTTGTCTTCTTCATCAAATCATCACTTATCCTCCTGAGTCCTGGGTAAAAATCGAGTACACTCCCATAAAGGCCGAGAGTTCTTTATAATACCATCAGTGTTGAGTCCTGGTCCTGAACTTACTGTCGCTTATTTTAAGGTTTAAAATGAGTTTGTCACATTTTTGTTGGAACAAATTTGGTTATATACTCAAAGAGGTATATTTTAAGCATTTCTCTTACAAATTATTTGGGCGTCATAAAGGCCTCTCGGCTTTTATGTCACTAAGATTAGTAGATAATGTGATTAAGTTTACCTTTCGAGAAATTTTTTTATAGGCCGATTGCTTTTAATAATTTAAGAGTCTTTTATTAATTTTAATAAAATCATCTAATACGGAATCTGAAACATAAAGCACGCTACAATGTATTATTCTGCAATTTTCTAAACATATGCAGAAATAGGGTTTTAATTTATGTGTAGTTAAATTGCTGTACCAAATGTTATTAACACCTGAGGTGATAACAGCGCAATACCAACATTGTTACTAATAATTGCGAATAATTAAGTTTTTATTAAAATATCTTATATTTACGTGAAAATAAGTAAATAGTATTGTTTCTATAAATTAAAGAATTAAAATTACCAATAAATAAGATATCTCCAAGTCTGTTTTTAGAAAATAAGGATTTACTATAGTATGAACATTTCATTGTTGTGGCAATATTTTCGTAGATTCTTTGGCCTCGAACTCCAATTAGTGGTTTAATTATCGTCAAAATTCTTATTTTGTCCGAGCTGTGAGGTCAATGAATGAACTGTGCCAAAATTACAATCTGGATCTACATTTATTAAAACCCGCGATAGTCAAAAAACTTATGTCATCGAGTTTCTTTGCTCCCCAGCCTGCTGCAGGTGACCGTATGTGCAACTAGCATACCATTATATACTCAAATATGTACTTAAAGTCACTTATAGATATTATGGATATTTTCAATAAGTTACTTTTCTCACTGTAATATGTCTTGCCGCTGCATGTTAAGTTTGTGTGGTTATATGCTTTTATGCTTTATCTGCCTATGTACCATATCTGTGGAAACCTTTAATTGGCTTGTTAGATAATTAATTTGTAAAACCTAGTCTTAGTAATTGTAGCTGTTGGTTTACCGAATAAAATAAATAAAATAAAATCTTGTAGCGACTGTACCTGTTTGATCTTGTCGCGGCCCTTCTGCCGGATGGCGGACAGGTCGGCCTTGTCGTCACAATCCGCCATCTTCATCTTCATCGAAGAAAAGTCATTGACTTGGTCTATTTCAATAAAATCTTAACTGGATCTGTTGATAGCCCTGAACTAATAGAGAATATAAATTTTCATATTCCTAGAGCTTCATCGAGACAGTACCGGCCTTTGTCACTTCCGTCGACTAAAACTAATTATCGTCAAAATTCTTATTTTGTCCGAGCTGCGAGGTCAATGAATGAACTGTGCCAAAATTACAATCTGGATCTACATTTATTAAAACCCGCGATAGTCAAAAAACTTATGTCATCGAGTTTCTTTGCTCCCCAGCCTGCTGCAGGTGACCGTATGTGCAACTAGCATACCATTATATACTCAAATATGTACTTATAGTCTCTTATAGATATTATGGATATTTTCAATAAGTTACTTTTCTCACTGTAATATGTCTTGCCGCTGCATGTTAAGTTTGTGTGGTTATATGCTTTTATGCTTTATCTGCCTATGTACCATATCTGTGGAAACCTTTAATTGGCTTGTTAGATAATTAATTTGTAAAACCTAGTCTTAGTAATTGTAGCTGTTGGTTTACCGAACCAACCTAGCCAGCCTCCGTAGCCTAGTTGGTAGTGACCCTGCCTACGAAGCTGGAGGTTCTGGGTTCAAATCCCGGCGAGGGCATTATTTGTGTATTTATTTATCACAAATATTTGTTCCTTGGTCATGGCTGTCTATGTATTTATGTATCTTTGTGTATATATCTATTATATATATCGTCGCCTGGTACCCACATCACAAGCCTTAATTGAGCTTACCGTGGGACTAGGTCGATTTGTGTAAGATGTCCCAAGATATTTATTTATTTATTTATTTATTTACCGAATAAAATAAATAAAATAAAATCTTGTAGCGACTGTACCTGTTTGATCTTGTCGCGGCCCTTCTGCCGGATGGCGGACAGGTCGGCCTTGTCGTCACAGTCCGCCATCTTGTACCGACTGTACCTGTTTGATCTTGTCGCGGCCCTTCTGCCGGATGGCGGACAGGTCGGCCTTGTCGTCACAGTCCGCCATCTTCATCGAAGAAAAGTCATTGACTTGGTCTATTTCAATAAAATCTTAACTGGATCTGTTGATAGCCCTGAACTAATAGAGAATATAAATTTTCATATTCCTAGAGCTTCATCGAGACAGTAACGGCCTTTGTCACTTCCGTCGACTAAAACTAATTATCGTCAAAATTCTTATTTTGTCCGAGCTGCGAGGTCAATGAATGAACTGTGCCAAAATTACAATCTGGATCTACATTTATTAAAACCCGCGATAGTCAAAAAACTTATGTCATCGAGTTTCTTTGCTCCCCAGCCTGCTGCAGGTGACCGTATGTGCAACTAGCATACCATTATATACTCAAATATGTACTTATAGTCTCTTATAGATATTATGGATATTTTCAATAAGTTACTTTTCTCACTGTAATATGTCTTGCCGCTGCATGTTAAGTTTGTGTGGTTATATGCCTTTATGCTTTATCTGCCTATGTACCATATCTGTGGAAACCTTTAATTGGCTTATTAGATAATTAATTTGTAAAACCTAGTCTTAGTAATTGTAGCTGTTGGTTTACCGAATAAAATAAATAAAATAAAATCTTGTAGCGACTGTACCTGTTTGATCTTGTCGCGGCCCTTCTGCCAATGGCGGACAGGTCGGCCTTGTCGTCACAGTCCGCCATCTTGTACCGACTGTACCTGTTTGATCTTGTCGCGGCTTCTGCCGGATGGCGGACAGGTCGGCCTTGTCGTCACAGTCCGCCATCTTGTAGCTACTGTACCTGTTTGATCTTGTCGCGGCCCTTCTGCCGGATGGCGGACAGATCGGCCTTGTCGTCACAGTCCGCCATCTTGTAGCGACTGTACCTGTTTGATCTTGTCGCGGCCCTTCTGCCGGATGGCGGACAGGTCGGCCTTGTCGTCACAGTCCGCCATCTTGTAGCGACTGTACCTGTTTGATCTTGTCGCGGCCCTTCTGCCGGATGGCGGACAGGTCGGCCTTGTCGTCACAGTCCGCCATCTTTGATCCGTGCGGTGACGGAGTAAGAATACAAAAATCACCGCCCCTATCTTCCCGTGGGTGTCGTAGGAGTCGACTAAGGGAAATACTGAGTAACCAGCTTCTCAGCCGGTGGTAGGGTATTTTTACTAGTACCCGCCTGGTTGGCTACCACCGTACATTCGGTGTAAACGCCCGTGAAATGACTTACCTTCGTGTTTGCCGTGTTTCGGGGTCAGCCGATGTATTTACCAGCAACTAGCGGGCCAGCAAGGCGGTGGCACTAAACAGGTTACTGATTGTCTCCTGTTCGTTGCCGCCGCGATTTGGGCTCTACTTTTCACTTACGATCAGGTGGAGTGGAGCCACTTTGTTGTGCCAACGTTATTTTTATTGGGTCGGCAACGCGCATGTGACACCCTGAGGTTGCAGGCGCCCATAGGCTACGGTGACTGCTTTCCAGGGCCGTATGCTTGTTTGCCACCGACGTGGTATAAAAAAAAAATCTTGTACCGACTGTACCTGTTTGATCTTGTCGCGGCCCTTCTGCCGGATGGCGGACAGGTCGGCCTTGTCGTCGGCCTCGGCGCGCCGCTCTTGCAGCACGTGTGCCGGTGTGTGTGCGTCACAGTACGCCATCTTGTAGCGACTGTACCTGTTTGATCTTGTCGCGGCCCTTCTGCCGGATGGCGGACAGGTCGGCCTTGTCGTCGGCCTCAGCGCGCCGCTCTTGCAGCACGTGTGCCGGTGTGTGTGCGTCACAGTACGCCATCTTGTATCGACTGTACCTGTTTGATCTTGTCGCGGCCCTTCTGCCGGATGGCGGACAGGTCGGCCTTGTCGTCGGCCTCAGCGCGCCGCTCTTGCAGCACGTGTGCCGGTGTGTGTGCGTCACAGTCTGCCATCTTGTAGCGACTGTACCTGTTTGATCTTGTCGCGGCCCTTCTGCCGGATGGCGGACAGGTCGGCCTTGTCGTCGGCCTCGGCGCGCCGCTCTTGCAGCACGTGTGCCGGTGTGTGGGCGTCACAGTACGCCATCTTGTATCGACTGTACCTGTTTGATCTTGTCGCGGCCCTTCTGCCGGATGGCGGACAGGTCGGCCTTGTCGTCGGCCTCGGCGCGCCGCTCTTGCAGCACGTGTGCCGGTGTGTGGGCGTCACAGTACGCCATCTTGTAGCTACTGTACCTGTTTGATCTTGTCGCGGCCCTTCTGCCGGATGGCGGACAGGTCGGCCTTGTCGTCGGCCTCGGCGCGCCGCTCTTGCAGCACGTGTGCCGGAGTGTGTGCGTCACAGTACGCCATCTTGTACCGACTGTACCTGTTTGATCTTGTCGCGGCCCTTCTGCCGGATGGCGGACAGGTCGGCCTTGTCGTCGGCCTCGGCGCGCCGCTCTTGCAGCACGTGTGCCGGAGTGTGTGCGTCACAGTACGCCATCTTGTACCGACTGTACCTGTTTGATCTTGTCGCGGCCCTTCTGCCGGATGGCGGACAGGTCGGCCTTGTCGTCGGCCTCGGCGCGCCGCTCTTGCAGCACGTGTGCCGGTGTGTGGGCGTCACAGTACGCCATCTTGGCCACTTGGACAGGTTGGCTCGGGTCCCTGCCGGCTCCAGCTGCCTCCATTTTCATGTATAACCTGGAGAGACAAATTGCTTTCAATCTTTTTTTATGTATACATTGAAGACCCAAATAACCAATCATTCTTTGGGAAAGCAGAAGATTGAACGAAACAAGTTTTCCAAGAAGTAATGATAAAATTTTGGGACGTTTCCTGAAGGATTTTTTAAGTTAGGGCAGCACTGCCCTTGACACGTAAAATAGACATGATGGATGCCGACTTACGTAAAATGATCAAATGTAGCGAACATCTGTACACTGTACAGCTCTATATTCTGCTTATGGGTTCAGCATATTAACCTCTCGTGTGCCGGAAATCTTTGTTTCTAATAGGTTTTCTCGTACGCGGATCCATTTACAACGCACATTATACATTCCAGTATACAAGGGATTAAAGGAGACCCTTTAGATTAAGTTTATCAATAAAATAGTTCTTCGCTTGCACTGCCCTGAACTGCTCTGAGATATCGTGTCCGTGAGCGATGTCTATGTGTGCGTTGGCGCGAGCGCGTTTATATATGGATTATCTTCTGTACCTTTATATTTTGTGCCAAGACTCAATTTGGGTCGTCATGCCAGTGGATTAGGTAAGTGACTGTAGACTTACCCAGCCTGCTGCGCGCAGGTGACATGGAATGCGGAGTAGCAGTTGCTCTTGTGGCACTGGATGCAAGCCCCGGAGGCTCGTTGCTTGCACACCATGCATTGCAGCTTCCAGCGGGCCGGTGGGATCATCTCGATTGAATCTGCGACGAGAATTGCGGTTATTGATCTAGTAGAACAATTGTTACGTGAACTCGTGAAGCACTGCATTGAAGTTAGGGGATGAATCCATTTTTTAAAGATTCAAGTATAAAAAAAAATTGTTCTTTGTTGATACATGAAAAATAGTAATAAAGTAGCTATTATAAAACTAAATATGATCATTGATCAATTGATCATAGTCTT
The DNA here is from genome assembly GCA_025490895.1 of Thaumatotibia leucotreta. NCBI lineage: Eukaryota > Metazoa > Arthropoda > Insecta > Lepidoptera > Tortricidae > Thaumatotibia > Thaumatotibia leucotreta. The sequence continues at coordinate 55,928 of JALPQI010006143.1, forward strand.
GATAGTAGTATTTTTTTCTCATTACTGCACTACCAGCCGTGTGGTGACGGCAGTAAGAATACATTTGTCACCACCCCAACTCCTCCTGCGGGTGTCGTAAGAGTCGACTAAGGGATTAAAGTGTCACTGACCATTCTACAAGATTGATGATGGGCAGCAGCGTCATCACAGTGGACACATTACTGCGATCGCCAATCCGCTTGCCCAGCGTGGCGATTATGGGCATTTACCTCCTATGCGTCTATACGCATAGTTAATAGGAGAGGCCTACGTCCAGCAGTGGACTAACATAGGCTGATGATGTACTGCACTACACAAGAACCCTCTTCCGAGGTATAGGTTTCTTCCAGAGATTTACAAGTATGTACTCGTTTCTGGACCCCCCAGATCCAGTTGGGCCCTACTGCGTCATGGAACTCATTTACCCAACGCGCCAAAAATATCTTTACCTAATTTATATCGATTTAAGCTTTCACAACATTCACTTACGATATTCTTTACGATTTTCAAACAGTTGTACAATAAGATGCCAATGTGAGAAATGGGTGTTAGAGAACAAGGACTTTTTTTTAACTTTTATTTTTATTATCGCTCTTTATTTTCGAAGTTGTACAATTTATACTTACATAAGGTGAATCTAACTAACCTAACTTATATCTAAGATTGGCCGTTGTAGCATTGTACTGAGGATGCTGGCGTCATTTCCGTTTTCGGCAACTTTTATTTGAATGTAATTGGGTGAATCAACTTTTTTCTGTCTGTTATTGCCATGGTTACGGTCGCCTGAGTGACGTTGGTTTTATTCAAAATTATGCTGCTTAATTTATGCAAACATGCATATTGTCCATGTTTGTAGATAGCCCATCAAGGAAAGGGTTTATTAACATCAGAATAATGCATATAAATTTGCATAGTTTAAGTATCATAATTGTGCATAAAACCAGCGTGACTCAGGCGACCGTAACCACGGTAATAACAGACAGAAAAAAGTTGATTCAACCAATTGTAACTAAATAAGATTTCATAAGTATATAGTGGATTCATTCTAGATTTTTTTGCGGCAAAATTTATAATTTTAATTTATTGCTGCTGTGGGATACCTTCATACTAGTAAGTTAAAATACACGACTCTCCCTCCCCCTCCGCCATCCGCGTCACCCCCTCCCCCCTTGATAAATGTCCCATTTTACAGATTTTCTCGATTTTCAGGAAAACCATACAAGCTAGGATAAAATAGTCAAAGACGGAATTATTTGTCATTAAATTACCTACAAATAAATACGTACATTTATTTCGATAGCATTTATAGTTTCCAAGCTATGGTGCATCAAAGATTGCTAAACATGTACGCTTAGCGGAAATAAAACATTTGGTACACAAAGAACAACAATATTTTTATTATTAAGTACAAGAAATGCGTACAAAATAAACAATTTTTATTTATTTTTTATATAGATAAGTACTTAATATCTAATAAAAATCAATATCGTCATCATAAAGGTATTTAAACGACTTGTTGAAGCAACTAAGGCCCTGGCAATGGTTGCACATGGTGGAACAACGCAATCCAGCTTTGACACATCCACATCTTTTTTGGCAGCCTTTTCTGCAGCTGCACGATACTACTTTTAGTATCGACGGTGGAGCTGGTGATTTTGTGGTGTATATTGCTGATAAAAAGTTATTATTACTTTTCCAGTCCCAGTTTTCTGGGTTCAATGCGTTTCCCCGCCATAATTGTACTTGATGAAAAGTACGCAATGAATGCTGAAAAGCTGCTCCTGATGAAGGTGGTAACTTTGATAAAATCACCGTATTGTTCGACAGACCAACATATTTGTTAAAATGGACGTATCGTAACTCATTTAAACTTTTCTCAGTTTGCTTAGCCCCATACAAGGCGAGAATATATCTTTCTCCCGCATCTTTTACCTTCTCATGTGAGGCATCCTTAGTAAAAAGATCGACCTGCAAGATACGATAAACGTTTTCAATGATCCGGATGCCTCACATGAGAAGGTAAAAGATGCGGGAGAAAGATATATTCTCGCCTTGTATGGGGCTAAGCAAACGGAGAAAAGTTTAAATGAGTTACGATACGTCCATTTTAACAAATATGTTGGTCTGTCGAACAATACGGTGATTTTATCAAAG
>JALPQI010006144.1:0-56322 GCA_025490895.1 Thaumatotibia leucotreta
TTTACTTAGAACTTGGATTGCATGGTTTTCTTTAATAGGATATTGTTTTCAGTGCCTTCGCAGTAGCCATGTGCAACAAACTATCAGACATGGTGGAGTGTGAGAGCACCGGCGCCGAGCGACGAGCCAAGCTGGTGCGGGCATTGCGGACTGTGCACGGAGGAGGTATCACTTATCATCTTTCAATTGTAATAATCTTCTTAGGTAATGCCTCTCAGTCCTCACGATACAGGCTTGGCCTAGTGTGAGGGCTACTATTGCTCTTAACATCTACTTACTTTATTCTGTTATCTCTTAAACTCTGTTTTTTGTTCTGGCTGTACTCCTTGCTTGTTTCTACAGCAAGGTAAATTTGCCAATGTCAAAGTGATTGTTGTTTTCCTTGTCCGACGGACTTTCACACATGAGGAGAACAAGTTTTTTTTTTTACTTTTTAAACTCTGTTGTTATTATAATAAATCTTGATGTAGTAGTTAGCTTTTTGGTAAATAAATAAATTTGTATTTGTATGTATTCTGTGCCCTGTGGGCAACCACTTGCCCAGCTTAATTATTATGGGAATTTATCGCCTAATGAGTCCATACACTTACCCCCTTATTCATAAACATTTGCTAACTTAACAAGCCCCTAATAATTGTTTGTCTCTTTCGGTCTTAACATTATGTCATAAGAGCAAAAGGGACAAACAATTATTAGCGGCTTGTTCAGTTTATCGCGGTATGCCCCACTTTCGCGCTTGTACACTTGTTAGAAGTAGAACGTGACAGCAACGACAAACACGGAATGATCAAGCTACAGCATTAAACTGAGATAAGCTGATAATGATGTTTTGTTGTCAGCGGTGCGAGCTGGTGGAGTCCTCAAACTCCTCCATAATCTCCTGGAGCGCTTCCCGTCTACTAGCTTTGTCCGCGCTGCCATCTCAGCACTCACCGCTATTGCTCACGACACAGTCGTCCATGTGCCTGATCAGGTAAGGAAGCGATCAAGTATTACGTTAATTTTTGAAGATTTTTGACCCCCTCCCCCCGTTGTAACGCACCTTTAACGTAACTTTCTCCCCCCCCCCCCCACTCTCTAAGCGCTACGTAACACTCAAATTACCATTTTTACCCTAAAGTTGCAAAAAGTTATGTTATAGTTTTTATCCTTGGTATAGTTTTAATTGCGGTAATCGGATTCCCCGTGAAACATAACTGAAAAGGGTTGCCAATTTGAGAGTTTTGATTCCCTAGTTATTTACTTAAAAAAAACAATGTAACGTAACGTGGTCTACGGAAGACCCCCTCCCGCCCCTAATTTACGTTACATCATCATCATCATCAGCCTATGATAGTCCACTGCTGGACGTAGGCCTCTCCTATTAACTATGCGTATAGACGCATTAGGAGGTAAATGCCCATAATCGCCACGCTGGGCAAGCGGATTGGCGATCGCAGTAATGTGTCCACTATGATGACGCTGCTGCCCATCAACAATCTTTAATCAAATATGGTCAGTGACACTTCAATCCCTTAGTCGACTCTTACGACACCCGCAGGAGGAGTTGGGGTGGTGACAAATGTATTCTTTCTGCCGTCACCACACGGCCACATTTACGTTACGTAATACTTGAACGCCCCCTAAAAGGGTTTTATCCTCGTAAGGTCCATCCATACGTAGGTGACCGTATGTGCAACTAGCATACCATTATATACTCAAATATGTACTTATAGTCTCTTATAAATAATATGGATATTTTCAATAAGTTACTTTTCTTTTCTCACTGTAATATGTCTTGCCGCTGCATGTTAAGTTTGTGTGGTTATATGCTTTTATGCTTTGTCTGCTGTGTTTATCTATGTACCATATCTGTGGAAACCTTTAATTGGCTTGTTAGATAATTAATTTGTAAAACCTAGTTTTAGTAATTGTAGCTGTTGGTTTTCCGAATAAAATAAAATAAAAATAAAATAAAATACAAGAGAAATATCCAAAATTTGTCATTGAAATTTTAACCTACTCGTCAGGCAATAAAGTTGATTTTAGCTTATTCGAAATTTTTACAAGACAACACTATGCAACTCTGTTCTAATTTAATATAATTTAAATTTGTTTTGATGTGATTAAGTACTACAGGCGCCTTAAGAGTTTAAAGTTTAGCCAGGATTTGTCTTCTGTGCATAGTCAGAGTCATACTGGCTTTTTCTTCTACATATATTACCACCCCAAAAAAGGGATGGATATACTTTTTGTGTTTTCAAGTAACTGACAAACTGGTTTGCCAGACTATATATATTATGAAATGAAAGCATTTCAGTCATCAATACATACATCCATATCATATTAGTAATAACTATACCTCGATATTTTTCTAGCAGGAACGAGAGATTGACAAAATTAAACATTGACATAACCAGGGATCGGATACCGGTTATTTCTTCATACAAAAGAACGGTTCGAATTCCGTTCTTTTTCGTTCTTTGGTATATATATTTTTTGTTAATGGAGTAATTGAAAATACGGTGTTTATAATTACATAAAATGTTAAGTACTACGTAAGAAGTGTAAAATATTTTGAAATATTGAGCTATTTCGAGGTTTTTCTAAAAAACCGGTTCCGATCCCTGGTTGGAAGAGTAATAGTAGATTGTACAACAAGTGCATAAAGTGACCCATTTTTAGCCGAGGCAATTTTTTGTAGCCAAAATAGTAGACGAGGATAAAAATGGACATTTATGCCCGTGTTGTACACTCTGCTTTTCACTTCGTTTGCGAGGAAAGTAAAATAGTAAAATACATTTTTCACTGCAATTTACACAACTAAGTTGTTGTAAAGCGAAAGAAATTTTTTTTTTTTTTTATTTTCAACCTGGGATCAGGCTTCATACTGATGCTCGGTTTTCTGCCAAGTCAAACATTTCAGAGCATTTTTGAACGATAATCGATATCTATTTTATGTGATTTACTAAATTTAATGACAGAAAATACGTTAGCGGCAAGCGACTTAGCTAGACGTGTGCACAGTTTAAATCTCAATTTTAAAATTGCAGTAAAATTATATAGAACCAAAGTATACCTTAAATCCACTACAAAAGTGCTAACTTGGTAAAAGTGTGTACTGGACTTACGTCATTGTTTTGCCGAGTTGTTTACAACTTAACTCGTTCCAAGATCGAGTGGCGAGGATTAGTGATAAAGGTGCATCGTATTTAAGTGAACCCTAATAATACGGAAATAAGGACTAAAACACAAGTCCACGCCATGGTGAGTTTATTACGATCTCCTTCGAAGTCCTGTGGAGGATCCGAGCCAAATTTATCAACAATAGAAGATGATGCTAGCTTAGCTTCTTTGAAGAAACGGCAATTGATGTTTCGGAAACGTAAAGAACCAGACCCGGACTCCACAATTCGCCAAGATATTAAACTACTCCAGGACGAAATGAAATCTTTATTCCCACAATGTCGTAACAGATGTGCTTACCATAGAAAAAATCAACTACGAAAGACTCTGGTTGTCACGGGATTCGAACCCGCTTCCTCTGGATTGCCGGTCCAACGTGCTTCCAATTACACCAGACGACCTTCCTTCGATCACAGCGAATTTTTCCAATGGTATTGTGAATCTAATCACTAGCGACATCTGTACGTAATGTTTCGAAGGTACTACAACCTTAAGCCACACTCCTAAGACGTATGCATCTTTATTTACAAGCCTCTCGGCCACACAAAACGTAAATACGAGTTTAATGCAGAAAAACATGGAAGAAATTAAGTGCCAATTGAGTGACATAAAGGCATCCACGGACAAAATCGCCGAGGAACAAAACAAGCTCAAAATTGAGTTACAACATGTCAAATCACAGTGCACTCAGAATGAAAACAACATAAAATCGCTCAAAAACGACTTGGAATGTGTTAAAAGTTCCCAACCATCCACTTCGCAAATATCAGCGCCAACCTTGACCTACGATCAAGTTTTGGTGGAACTCCAGGACCGTACTCAGAGGCAAAAAAATATCATTATTTTTGGAATTCCGGAGATGGTGACGGGCGAGAAAAGTGAGCAAAATAACCACGATGCATACGAAGTTTTAAATGTTATTAAATCTGTCGTTGAAAATTGCCCCAAACCGCTAAAAATATTTAGGATTGGTAAAAAAAATACGGGAAAAACTCGCCCTGTCAAGGTATGTTTTGAAACCGAAAATATAGCTCTAAATATTTTACGAGCAAAAAACAACTTACCACAGAAATTAGAATAAAACCAGATCAGACGCAAAACCAGCAAAACCATATGAAGCGACTTAGAGAAGAATTACTTCGACGCCAAGAGAATGGCGAGGAAAACCTACGTATAAAATACGTCCAAGGTTCACCAGCAATTGTTATTCAGGCAAAAAACTTTACGCCCCCCCATCCTACGTATGTTTAATACTACTTTTATTGGGTATATAGTATATATTATTTATTAATGTATGTATAATATATGTATTCATATAAATATTATGTATATGTGTATTTTAGTATTCTTAGTATTTTATTTGTTTTTGAGACTATGCTTCGTTTTCATTAACTTAATTTTATTAATGTTTTGTTAATGCACCGCCTACAATCTTTCTGCTTTGCCTCAAGGTTGACTGGTAGAGAATGCCGTATGGCATTAAGTTCGCCTTTTGTACTATAAGTTTTTCTTTTGTGCAATAAAGTTTAAATAAATAAATAAAATCCTCAGAACTAACTACCGACAAAGGAATGCAACCAAGTAAGTCAAGTAAAGTCAATTGTTTTATCCATGAAAACTACCATGAAATACCTAAAAGCCTAAGCTCTTTGAACTTTCTTTACGCTAATGTCCGTAGTTTAGTTACACCCGGTAAAATTGAAGAATTACAGTGTGTTCTAAACTGTATAGCAAAAACTACACATGTTATTTTGCTCTCAGAAACATGGATAAAGACAGAGACTGAAGCTAATTTATTACAACTACCTGGGTATTATCACTATTATAATTTAAGGACTGAATCGGTGGGTGGTGGAGTTTCGATATTTATTCTAAATAGTCTTGAACATACTCTGACGTTTTCGGCTTACACTGGAGGTAACAATTTTTTATGGATATCAATCGGAAAGTTATCACTTAATGTTGGAGTAGTATACAAGCCGGGAAGAACGAACTAGAACAATTTTATAACAACGTTTGAGCAGCAACTTGAAAAACATAAAAGATCTATAATATTTGGCGATTTCAATATCGACCTATTGTCAAATGACCAGACTACATCTCAATACTCCTCTACTATAGAAGAATCAGGCTATATTATTCTAAATAAGATTGAAGCAGACTACTGTACCCGAGAAACTACATCACGCAAAAGCATTCTGGACCACGTCTACACAGATTTAATCGAAGAAGACTTCAACTTTCGCATTGTAGACTCGGCAATGTCGGACCATAAGCAGCTGTACATCGAAATATTAAAAAGAAGCCCGAAACTCAAACAAAAAATACAATACGACTGTGTGGATTACGAAAAACTTCAAAAATTGATGGATTCGGGACAATTTAGACTTAGCGAAGACCATGACTACTCGAAATTTGAGCACAATATAAAGACAATTATAACACAAGCAAAGCTTACGAAAACTAAAATATTTAACCTTCCTAAGGATGACTGGATAAACGGTACGATTACAGCAGCAATAACCAAGCGCAATAAACTCTGGCGACAAATGAAGAAGGAACCTGATAATGAAGAAATACGAAGACAATTTATCCAGGAAAGAAACAAGCTAACTGTTGCTATTACTAAAACTAAAAAACAATACTATTACGAGGCTTTTACAAAATGTAATAATAATCCGAAAAAAACGTGGAACCTTATCAACTCATTATCTAAAAACAAAGTAAAATCAAATTATATTCCCCCTAAACTTCAATATCAAAATAAACTTATAACGGATGCCAAACAAATTTGCCAGTGTTTTAATTCTTATTTTACTACAATAGGCTCAACTTTAAGTAATGCAATTCCAACTCAACTGGAACAACTAAGTGACGACACGGTTACTGACAACAACTTTTTGCATGAGCTAAATAACCTAGCACGAACAACAATCGATGAAGTGTCTAAAATAATTTCTAAATTGGATAAAAATGTTAGTGCAGGGGTAGATTGTATTAATGCAAAAACTCTCAAAAGTATAGGACATAAAATGGAAAAGGAATTGACTGACTGTATTAATGTATGTTTTGAAAAAGGTGAGTTTCCGAATTCCCTCAAAATTGCTAAGGTCTCACCTATACACAAATCTGGATCAAAAATAGAACCTGGAAACTACCGTCCGATATCCGTATTGCCTATAATTTCAAAGGTGTTCGAAAAAATTATTCATGATCGGCTATTTAAATATTTAAAATCTATAAATTTCTTGTTTGCCAGACAATACGGATTTCGCCCTAAAAGTAACACCTTATCAGCTACAATTGACATTGTCACAAAAATAAAAAATAACATAGACTCCAAAAATATTGGGCTAGGGATATTTGTAGACTTGAGGAAAGCATTTGATACGGTCAGTCATTCCTTACTCCTAGCAAAGTTAAAACAAATCGGAATTACGGGCAAGGCTTTCGCCATTCTTGAATCGTACTTAAAAAATAGATTCCAAATAGTAAAGCTTGGTGAACATCAAAGTTCTCCGTTACCAATAAATTGTGGCGTACCGCAAGGGTCTATTTTGGGCCCGTTGCTCTTCTTAATTTACATAAACAACTAACATGAAGCTGGACTACAAGGTCATCTCACTTTGTACGCGGATGACACGTGTTTATTTTATTTTGGTAACTCAGTAGAAAATATCTTGCAACAAGCACAAAACGACCTAGATTTACTTTCAAATTGGCTTCAGCGAAATTTACTTACTATCAATACAAATAAAACCTGTTATGTCTTATTTGCAGCAAAAAACAAAAATGTCGAACAAAGTACAGATTTATATATAAATGGGGAAATATTACTAAAAAAAGATCATGAAAAATACCTGGGATTGGTACTTGATAGTAAGCTTACGTGGAAGCCACATATAGCCAGTATAAAGCCTAAACTTTCATCACTAATAGCTACAATGCGTCACATTAGCAGTTATCTTCCAAAACGAACTCGAGTGAACATCTATAACTCCTTAGTCAGGCCACACTTAGAATACTTAACTGAAGTATGGGGAAACGCAGCAGCTTCGAATTTAAAAGATTTACAAATTGCACAGAATAAAATTATTAAAATTCTATTTCACTACGACTATATAACATCAACCAAAACTTTATATGCAGAAACAAAAATTATGAATCTTAAACAAATATATTCCTACAAAACATGTATTCTAATACGTAAGATACTAAGTGAAGAAATAAAGTCAGAAATAGCATTCAATCAAAAAAGCAAATTTCAACGCATGCAGTTACGAAATGCCTCAAACCTAACTTTACGTTCCCCTAGAACGAAATACGGGACTCGTAATTTAATGTACGATGGTGCGAAACTTTATAACAGCCTCCCAAAAACTGTGACAGATGTGAAAACCTTTGAACAATTTAAAATCAAATTGAAAACATATATACAAGAAAATATTTAATTACTAAAAAAAAAATTAATAAATAAATAAATAATAATAATTGTCGGCAACGCGCGTGTGCATCCCCTGCTACACGCGTGTGCATTTCAAACTTTGTCGTTTGTCTAGGTCTAAATAAATAAATAATATATAATATACCTACTAGTATATAGTCATAATGTATTAAATAGTTGTACGTATATGTAATAGTTATAATATAATATTGCATAACATAACATATCTGTATACTTGCATGTTTGCTTGCGGCTAGTAATAAGATATAAATAATAGTTTGAATTGTCTTTTAAGTGAAATTGTTTGTAATTTCTTTAGACAATAAAGAATTCTTTGAACCGAAATACAGAATTCTAATATTAAAATTAAATAAAAAAATATAACAAATTTTGTTAGCTATACTATTTTATTGATCAATAAAATTGTGCAATATGTTTAAACTGTTTGGCTGTTGGGACCGATTACCTTAGCCCATGTTAGCTTTAGAAAACAATTTTACTTTTATGCTCTAGAACATGAAATGCGATTTTAGGCGTCTACGCACGACATAAAGGTTCATTTTTTGAGCATGAGAAGTGAAAAGTAATATTTTCATCCTTTATTGAATTTATCCAATGTCGTACTCGTAGGTGGAACTGCTCTTAAGCATCGCGACGAACGACCCGCGCTCGTCAGTGCGGCGCTCCGCCCTGCTCGGGCTGAAGACCCTCGCGTCGCACGCGGCGCTGTGGCCCGCCGCCGCCCTGCACGCCTTAGTGCGTGCTGCCGACGACGACACCCTCTTGTGTCTGCAGGTCATGAAGGTGACGTGTTCATTTAGTCAACGTCGTAGGTGGAACTCCTAAGCATCGCGACGAACGACCCGCGCTCGTCAGTGCGGCGCTCCGCCCTGCTCGGGCTGAAGACCCTCGCGTCGCACGCGGCGCTGTGGCCCGCCGCCGCCCTGCACGCCTTAGTGCGTGCTGCCGACGACGACACCCTCTTGTGTCTGCAGGTCATGAAGGTAACGTGTTCAATTAGCAAACGCCGGATGACGGGAGCAAAAATGCGTTTGTCACTAGTGCTTAGTTAAATATCGAGTATTCTATCGACATCCATATGAACGATTTTTTAATTTGAAATTTATAGATTATGCTAATTATGTTTCCCTACTAATTCCACTTCTTTTCCAGATATCAAAAAATATATAAGATTTTTAATATGAATTCCCCAATTTTTTTAGTCAACACATTCTGATATTTTTTGTGAATAATTTCGCCGAGGATGTAAAAGTAATCTTAACAAGTGCCCTTTGAAATTCTGAGCGACATTCAAGCTGCTTTTTAGGCTTTAATTTCGATTTTGTAACTGTCCTATGGTACTAGGTATTATTGACATATTATTGTTTATCAATTTTAAATCGCAATGCCTCTGATTACGTACGGTTGCCTAAATTACTGTTGATCAATACATTTGTAATTCATAAAATGTTGGTATGGATGTCGATAGAAAAGTCGATATTTAACTAAGCACTAGTGACAAACGCATTTTTGCTCCCGTCATCCGGGGTTTGTTAATTAGTCAACGTCGTCGGTGGAACTCCTAAGCATCGCGACGAACGACCCTTGCTCGTCAGTGCGGCGCTCCGCCCTGCTCGGGCTGAAGACCCTCGCGTCGCACGCGGCGCTGTGGCCCGCCGCCGCCCTGCACGCCTTAGTGCGTGCTGCCGACGACGACACCCTCTTGTGTCTGCAGGTCATGAAGGTAACGTGTTCAATTAGTCAGCGTCGTAGGTGGAACTCCTAAGCATCGCGACGAACGACCCGCGCTCGTCAGTGCGGCGCTCCGCCCTGCTCGGGCTGAAGACCCTCGCGTCGCACGCGGCGCTGTGGCCCGCCGCCGCCCTGCACGCCTTAGTGCGTGCTGCCGACGACGACACCCTCTTGTGTCTGCAGGTCATGAAGGTAACGGTTTCAATTAGTCAACGTCGTAGGTGGAAGTGGAACCTATGATATATAACTAAAGATACGTTATACCGGCTCTAAAAATGAAGCGCTCAGATTACGATAATTCTAACAATCGCTCTTAGTTCTACCCAGACCACCGAGAGGTGTGTACCACTGCAGAGTTCTCACAAACCACATGAGCTGGGCCTTAAAATGTCATTTTATGTTATGTAACAATGAAAACCCTAAAATAAAATGCAAAAATGACCTCAAAATCACACATCATGCCCAATTAAACTGAATTACATTTTTTTTTCAATTTTACTAGTTATTGAAAATAAATAGGAAGCCATTTTGAGGTTTTTGACTGACTTAGAGAAAGAGACAAACTTATGGTCTTTACGATCGAGAGTAACAAAGATAAACCAATGTTTATCAATAACAGCCTCAAAAATGCATGCGCGATTGTTAAATGCTAGTTGTCTCTTTTTTGTTTACTTAATACGAATATATGTATTTTGCCTTCTTACGCATTTTGAAGTGTGAAGGTAAGTGTATCTCAACTGTCACTAAATTGTAGGCGCATGCTGTGAAGTATTTTATTTCGCGCATTTTGTTAGAGTATAACATATCTTTAGTTGTATATCATTGAGGTGGAACTCCTCCTAAGCATCGCGACGAACGACCCGCGCTCGTCAGTGCGGCGCTCCGCCCTGCTCGGGCTGAAGACCCTCGCGTCGCACGCGGCGCTGTGGCCCGCCGCCGCCCTGCACGCCTTAGTGCGTGCTGCCGACGACGACACCCTCTTGTGTCTGCAGGTCATGAAGGTAACGTGTTCAATTAGTCAATGTCGTAGGTGGAAGTGGAACCTATGATATATAACTAAAGATACGTTATACCGGCTCTAAAATTGAAGCGCTCAGATTACGATAATTCTAACAATCGCTCTTAGTTCTACCCAGACCACCGAGAGGTGTGTACCACTGCAGAGTTCTCACAAACCACATGAGCTGGGCCTTAAAATGTCATTTTATGTTATGTAACAATGAAAACCCCAAAATAAAATGCAAAAATGACCTCAAAATCACACATCATGCCCAATTAAACTGAATTACATTTTTTTTTTTCAATTTTACTAGTTATTGAAAATAAATAGGACGCCATTTTGACGTTTTTGACTGACTTAGAGAAAGAGACAAACTTATGGTCTTTACGATCGAGAGTAACAAAGATAAACCAATGTTTATCAATAACAGCCTCAAAAATGCATGCGCGATTGTTAAATGCTAGTTGTCTCTTTTTTGTTTACTTAATACGAATATATGTATTTTGCCTTCTCTTTTACGCATTTTGAAGTGTAAAGGTAAGTGTATCTCAACTGTCACTAAATTGTAGGCGCATGCTGTGAAGTATTTTATTTCGCGCATTTTGTTAGAGTATAACATATCTTTAGTTATATATCATTGAGGTGGAACTCCTCCTAAGCATCGCGACGAACGACCCTTGCTCGTCAGTGCGGCGCTCCGCCCTGCTCGGGCTGAAGACCCTCGCGTCGCACGCGGCGCTGTGGCCCGCCGCCGCCCTGCACGCCTTAGTGCGTGCTGCCGACGACGACACCCTCTTGTGTCTGCAGGTCATGAAGGTAACGTGTTCAATTAGTCAACGTCGTAGGTGGAAGTGGAACCTATGATATATAACTAAAGATACGTTATACCGGCTCTAAAATTGAAGCGCTCAGATTACGATAATTCTAACAATCGCTCTTAGTTCTACCCAGACCATCGAGAGGTGTGTACCACTGCAGAGTTCTCACAAACCACATGAGCTGGGCCTTAAAATGTCATTTTATGTTATGTAACAATGAAAACCCCAAAATAAAATGCAAAAATGACCTCAAAATCACACATCATGCCCAATTAAACTGAATTACATTTTTTTTTTTTCAATTTTACTAGTTATTGAAAATAAATAGGACGCCATTTTGAGGTTTTTGACTGACTTAGAGAAAGAGACAAACTTATGGTCTTTACGATCGAGAGTAACAAAGATAAACCAATGTTTATCAATAACAGCCTCAAAAATGCATGCGCGATTGTTAAATGCTAGTTGTCTCTTTTTTGTTTACTTAATACGAATATATTTATTTATTTTATTTTTTTATGTATTATTATGTATTAGACGTGTGCGCCGCGCCGGCGTCACGCCGCCGCCGACCTTTTTCGCCACGCCGCCGCCGCCGACTAATGGTCGGCGTGAAATCGGCGTGGCCTTGACTAAATAACAGAGTTATTTCTTATGGGCTAAATACTACACACTAAGCTTCGTATTTGGGTTATGTATTTATATAATGCTCTTATGCAGGGAATTTACTGTCAACCTATTTTGCTTTCGAGTGTCATCAGAACACGTAGGTTCTTAGGCTCGACAACTTCCAGCCTCCTGAACAAGCCGGTTGAAGCCTGAACAAATCAAGTAGACTACTCCGCCTTGCGTCGATAACCCAATTCTGGGGGTCGTGACTTATCAACTCATCAATTTCTCCTTCATGATCTTCCACCAACCACTCCAATTTTCCGCATCGTGGATCGCTTCAGCAACCCGAATGTTGAGTGAGATGCGGATTTGGTCTCTCCAGCGCATGGGGCTCCTTCCTCTCGACCTTTTCTTTCCAATCTTTCTTATGACAATAAGTTTTTGGAGGTCTTCCCCAGGTTTGTGGGCTATGTGTCCAAAGAACAACCAACCAACAAACAATAGAAAAAGGAAGCCAAATAGGTAGACTACCGGTACTTATATTGTAGTGTCCAGGGGGGGTTAACATGGCTTCTTAAATGCAATTCAGTTTAGGTTCGGCTAGCCAATTTCGGACAGTTATTCTATGCCACTGACACATCGTGATTCAGTTGAGGTCCTAAGCAGCGCGCCTCTGTGCTGTCTGGCTTTCGGCCTTCACAAGGGATCGAAACGAATCAGAGGGCCGCAGAGTGTCACACTAAACCATTGTGTACCATGGAAGCGGTAGGCTCTGGCAGCTCGGCCTTCAGCCTTACCCGAAACTGGGCCTTCGCAATCTATTTGATATAGAGACGTATTTGCGCGCCTATGCGTGTGCTCGGTCTGCGGCCTTCGCTAGCGTTAAGACAGTTGGGTGCAGCGTAATTGTATCGGAGAGCACTGAAATCGTGACACTCCAGGCCTCAAATCCGCATTATCCGGATCCGGAAAATCGACGGATGTTGCATACCCTGGTTGAGAGCCGTAGAAGAACTGGAAGCACCAATGTACCTCAAAAAATCGCTGAACTGAAGTAACAGTGGGCTGGACGTACGTCCAGCACCAGTAGTTTTGCGAGTAATGTATATTACTCGCAAAACTACCGGTGGGGCAAGTTATTCCTTAGTGGCAAGCATGTACTGGTCGACGCAGCGTAGGATGCCTCTCAATATGATGGACCGATCATCTGGTAAAGATAAGTGGAATCCAATGAACGTGTGCTGCGCCCTATTTATCTTTGACATGCTATGATAGGTGATTTGGGAGACCTAATGTGAATAGCACATCTGACTCATTCACTATGCGTCTAGGTGTTCGGTAAGGCTGTGTGTTGGCGCCCACCCTGTTTGGTATATTCTTCTCGTTACTGCTAAAAACTGTCTTTGGTGACGACCAACAGGGTATCCATCTTCATACGAGGGCTTATGGACAACTTTATAATGTGGCACTGCTAAGGACGAAACAGAAACGGGAGGATTTATTCGTCGACAGTTTGTTATTTGCTGATGACGCAGCCTTCGTAGCCAAATCGCAGACTGAGCTCCAGACCATTATGGACAAGTTTTCACGTACCTGTGCCCAGTTCTCTATGTCCATCAATCCCCGTAAGACTGTTGTGCTGGCTGAAGGGTGTGCGGAAATACCAACGATCGTGTTGGATGGCGCCCCACTCGAGACAGTCGATAAGTTTTGCTACCTCGGGTCGACGGTGACTAGCAACCTCTCAACGGATGCAGAAATCGACGTTCGGATCGGAAAGGCGGCAACGATGCTTGGGCAGCTGAGTGCAAGAGTATGGCAAAATAAACACCTTACCAGGAAAACCAAGATGGTCGTTTATCAAACGTGCGTCCTGAGCATACTCTTGTACGGGGCTAAGACCTGGACATCGTTTGCCAAGCACGAACGTCGTCTTAACGCCTTCCACATGCGCTGCATCCGAAACATTTTGGGCATACACTGGAAAGACAAGGTTACGAACGAGAGGGTGCTTGAGATTGCTCAGCTACCCAACCTCTTTGCGTTGCTGAAGCAGAGACGCTTACGCTGGCTGGGGCATGTGTATCGAATGCAATTTTCTCGTTTGCCGCGGCGTGTCATGCTTGGTGCCATAGCTGATGCCAAGAGAAATGTTGGTCGCCCAATGCTACGATATAAAGATTGTGCCAAGCGAGATATGCACGCCTTCAACATCTCGGTCCACAAATGGGAAGAGCTTGCCAAGGTCAGAGACAAGTGGCGCAAACTGGTATTAGACGGGGGTAAAATCCATGACGAGGCTTGGTTTAAGACACTCGCTAGTAAGCGCGCCAAGTGTCATCAGCGCGGCACCGGTTCGTCACAGGCCCACTACATCTGTCAGAGTTGTGGTCGTGTTTGTCGCTCCCGTATTGGCCTACACAGCCATAAGAAACGCTGTCTCCCCTCCTAACACTGCTTGTATGGTCTGATATAATAGACTCTCAAGGCCAAATGAATGTGAATAGGGCCAGTCCAAACCAAAGTACTGTTGAAAATATGTTAGAACATGGTGGGAAGAGAAACTACTGATCAGATGATGGATAAGGTGGTCAGTGGTGGTGTTTTATGAACATTTATATTGCATGTATCTAAACTATGACAAATTATACTATCCAATTCCGCTTTTTTATTCATGTGACCTTGACGCCGATTTCACGCCGAAATCACGCGGCCGCCCCCAATTTTTTAGCAAACGCCGCCGCCGATCATTTTTAGATCGGCGCACACGTCTAATATGTATTTTGCCTTCTCTTTTACGCATTTTGAAGTGTGAAGGTAAGTGTATCTCAACTGTCACTAAATTGTAGGCGCATGCTGTGAAGTATTTTATTTCGCGCATTTTGTTAGAATATAACATATCTTTAGTTATATATCATTGAGGTGGAACTCCTAAGCATCGCGACGAACGACCCGCGCTCGTCAGTGCGGCGCTCCGCCCTGCTCGAGCTGAAGACCCTCGCGTCGCACGCGGCGCTGTGGCCCGCCGCCGCCCTGCACGCCTTAGTGCGTGCTGCCGACGACGACACCCTCTTGTGTCTGCAGGTCATGAAGGTAACGTGTTCAATTAGTCAACGTCGTAGGTGGAACCAATGATATATAAGTAAAGATACGTTATACTCTAACAAAATGAGCGAAATAAATACTTCACATCATACACTTACGATTTATTGACAGTTGACATACACCTATCTTCATACTTCAAAATGCGTAAAAGAGATGGCAAAATACATATACTCGTATTTAATAAATAAAAAAGTGACAACTAGCATTTGACAATCGTGCGTGCATTCTTAAGGTTGTTATTGCTAAACATTGTTTTGTCTTTGTTACTCTTGATCTTAAACAGCATAAGCTTGTCTTTTTCTCGAAGTCAGTCAAAAACGTCAAAATGGCGTCTAATTTATTTTCAATAAATAGTAAAATTGAAAAAAATATATAATTCAGTTTAATGCGCATGATGTGTGATGTTAAGGGCAATTTTGCATTTTATTTTGTGGTTTTCACTATTGTATAACATAAAATGACATTTTAGGGCGCAGTTCATGTGATTTGCGAGAACTCGGCAGTGGTACACACCTCTCGGTGGTCTGGGTAGAACTAAGAGCGATTGTTAGAATTATCACAATCAGAGCGCTTCAATTTTAGAGCCGGTGTAACATATCTTTACTTATTATATCATTGGGTGGAAATCCTAAGCATCGCGACGAACGACCCTTGCTCGTCAGTGCGGCGCTCCGCCCTGCTCGGGCTGAAGACCCTCGCGTCGCACGCGGCGCTGTGGCCCGCCGCCGCCCTGCACGGCTTAGTGCGTGCTGCCGACGACGACACCCTCTTGTGTCTGCAGGTCATGAAGGTAACGTGTTCAATTAGTCAACGTCGTAGGTGGAACTCGTAAGCATCGCGACGAACGACCCGCGCTTGTCAGTGCTGACACCCTCTTGTGTCTGCAAGTTATGAAGGTAACGAGTTTTTATGTATGGAACATCAGCATTACTCCATTGAGCTCATCAAACATCGCAATCGAATACGATAATAAGTAATAAATGTATGAGAATGACAGGTATGAAAAGTCACTTGACTATTTCCATACATTATTAGGACATATTAACTTTTAGGGACACCCAATTAACGTAAAATTTAAAAACCTTAATTGCAGTCAGGTTTGTAACGACAATTAAGTACAATCTCTTTAAGAATTTAAACTTGATCGGCGTTTTTATTTTATAATATGGCTTACTGTTTGTGAAATGAACACCGAAACCGAGTTTTTATCGAAATTTGGTCCTTAATTTTCGTTACAAAACTGACTGAAATTAAGGTTTTATAACTTCACTCTAATTGGGTGACCCAAAAAGTGAAAATGCCCATTATAGTCACGTGACTTATCGCCAAGTCATGAAGGTACTGTGTCACTAATTATGCGCTCATCTCTGTCTCAATGTCATATATTATGGATAGCATCTAACCCCGCAGTAGACACTGTTTATTCGTCTATAGGATCACCAAACTGAATTAGACATTAGCACAGTACCATGCTTTATCTCGATATCGTACTCTCAGTACTATACTATTGCATGAACCCCGCAGTGCGGCACTCTTTCTTCGTGTATACGTGTATAGGATCATCAAACCCCGCAATGCGGCGCTCATTAGACATTAGAGCTGGATCATATTGTCATGATCTGGGTTCGTACGCAAAAATACTTAAAGGAAACTATTGACAAATTTGGCAATAATATAAATTTAATTAATATAAGCATAAACCATTAGTTAAGCAGTAAAATTCCGTAATATATAACTACAACATAAACAGGTAAACAAAATCCCAAAAGGGTAAAAAAAGAAATAAAACATAAATTTAATACCTAGGCACTAAAATAAAACTAAGTAAAAAAAAAGAGTTAAAAAGTAAAAACAATAAAAGGTAAAACAAATTAAAATTAAAATGTACAATAAAAAAATACAAAAAAGTTTCGATATGCTGGGACTCGAACTGGGAACCTCTCGCACTCAAGTCAGTGCTTTCTACCGCTAGGCTACACTGCCGTTAACAGAGCCGGCGAATTAAGCCTTCGTGTTCTACGAACGTTCAAACTTAAAATGGCCTTTTTCCCTTGTCTGACGACCGGTCCATAAAAAAGGGCGTTTCCGAATGCTGCGAACAAAGATTCCAAGCTATATCCCGACAGAACGTTATATGGTAAAGACAAGCATACGTATTGGCATAGACTAACTTATACATAGACTGTTCGCCCCATACAACTCTAAATTCTTTTTCAAAAACGTTAACAGATGGCGCCGCGTGCGCCATTGGCACATAAACGTATTTTGACTGCTTATATTCTCCCCTCTCAGTATCTGACAATATATATTTTTAATTGAATTAACATATCGTAGCAAAGAAAATCATTTTACAGCCTTTTAAACAATAGAAATATATGTATGAAGATTTTAAATTTATTAGCATTGATTCATTTAAACGCCATCTATCGTGCAATAGATTAATGATCTCGTCATTGAATTTTAGCTTGCTATCGGAGTAAAACATTAAATGGATAGATCCGTTTAGGACAAAAGAGGCCATAGATGTCACTAAAATCAATTTTGCACAAAAATATAAGAGAGGATGCGAATATAAGTGTAAAACCGCAAATAAAGCCCTGTGGCCCTACCGCGAAAAACGAAATTCGTAAATTTCGAGGATTTTTCTTTGTCACTCCAATCTTCCATAACTATCGAAATTTGTAAACATACATCGTGTCTTTGGCACTTTAAGTAAAAAGCCTACCACAGACTCCGAAAACCGTAAATTTAGAACATCTAGCTCTGTTATTTCAACAAAGGCGTCTTGAATTGATTAGGACAGCAACAAATCCCCAAAATTTGCTGATTTCGAAATTCGCGGAAATCGAAATTCGTAAATTTCGAAGATTTTTCTCTGTCACTCCAACGAAGGTGTCGTGAGCGGGCAATGAGCGGGACTAATCCTCGAAATTTGCGGATTTCGATTTTCGCGGAAGGGCTGATGATGCTAATATGTAGATTTAGATAGAGCTCGAGATACGGTTTAACACCAAATGAATTATTAGATGTTTAGCAAATCCCTAAATATACGCTCCTGAATCTCTGTTGCCTATCATAGGCTCATTTCCGTCAAATTCGATATTTGCACCAGCAAAAATAAAAATCCCAAAAATATGCTCACGGCGCGAAATTTTAGAACTGCGGGAACGGTAGTGGCGTGGTGTCCACTATAGTTATAGTTATTTATATGAAAACAAAAATATAGAAATGTCGTGGAGTATTTAAAAATGAATATTGATGACGATTCTGTCAAATTTCATGGTAGGTAGTGCAGCGCCTACAGCCGCCACTGGTAATAGTAATAACTCGTATCTCGTATTATAAATCACGGTACAAATTTCACCATCATAAATATCATGATTGAAGCGTCAAGTTTTGAAATACCTATAATCATGCTATAATCACATGGATTTAGAATATGGATATGGATTTGACAACGTAATAATAATAGCAAGAACGAAAGGGATGGTCTTATGAAACTTTTTACTAGTGGAAGTGAAAAGGAACGATAATCGTCCGTCCTTATCACTGTGCCACTATTTTTTGTGTGTGTGTGTGTTAGATGCTAAGTCTAAGTGCCACACACACAAGTATCTTCTTAGTAGTAAGTGACTATGTCTATCCCTCTTAGTGGCACACTATGTGCGGCCCCTCGTATAATCATAATAAGTATTACATTATAGTCTACATATAGCCGAATAGGTAACTTGCAAAATAGAATCACCACTGCGAGCGAACGAACGAGCGACGTTGCCAACTTGCCACTTAGCCAGTAGCTACAGCTGGCAACAAATTTACCGAAGAACTATGGCGAGATTGGCGAGGTTATTCTACCAAACCATTTTTTTTTATTCCATTTGACCTTCGACGATAATGTTCCATTCCTACGTTCGAATTCAACATAGTTGAAAAAAATACGATTATTAATAAATATATTAATCGTACATAGTTTACAAATATTAATATATTTAGGTATTTTAAGTATAGAATATTAACTCCGTAGGAAATTACGTATAAAGGAAAGACAAAATGAAGTGGCCGCCTTCCATCCATCCAGTGCAACGTATAATTCCAGAAATACCTCATGCACCCGTATTCGTCTGTTTGAAATTTTAAATTTGCAGCCATTTAATTATCGTGGGCACAAAAAAAATTGGATGGTAATTTATTAATGAAATTGATTGTAGTTTATAAGATCGGGCATCAACCTAGGAAAAAATCTGAATTCACCCGCGGGCCCCGCTCCTGTTGCCCTGTAGTCCCTGTACGTGACGGCGCGCCTACTGCCCTCCCGCTCGCACACTCGCATAGTACATGCCTGAGCAACTATATGAAACGTGGCAATATTTTTAAAGATAGAATTGATACTATTTATAATTATGTGCAATCATAAAGGCTGGGTCACACCAGATGCGTGTACGTGCGCGTTGCGTGGCCGCCACCCGTTGCCACCCACCTCCCGCCACTGCCACCCGTCGCCGCCCGCCATCTCCAGCCTCAGCCCGCCGCCACCCGCCTTCCCCCGCTGCCACCCGTCACCAACCGTCCCCGTCGCCACCCGCCTCCCCCCGCTGCCTTTGCTTTATTACTACATTTCAAGTGATAACTGATATACATACAGTCTGTTACCATCAAGCGGGCTTTTATTGGAGTTACATTTCTTTAGTTAGATTTTTTAATTAAATAGTGCTCAGGACATTGTCAAAAATCTTCATCTAGGTATCATCATCATCATCATTTAAATATTTTGCAAACGGGTTATTCACGTAATTTACGTCGATAATTGCCAAGTATGTATGTTTGTATCGACATAAATTGCGTGAGTAACCCGTTTGCTAAATATTTAAATATGTTAGAGTCTCACGTTAGTTATAAATTCTAAAATCTTCATCTCGTTACTCAGTGACAATAAAAGCCTCCATGATGGTCTAGTTGCTGCGTGTAAGTATTATATGTATTTAGTTAGCTAATCCTCTAGGCTTATCGCGAACTTCGAAAAATGAAAATTTCGGCCATCTTTCTCTTGCAACTTATTTTCGATATGCAACTTATTTTCAATCGTATTTCGGTATACATAATTATACGTATAGTGTTTAGAGTTCAAATACCGGCGAGGAAATTATTTGTGTATTTATTTATCACGAATATTTGTTTCTTGGTCGTGGCTAGGAGGCAGCCAGGTATTTAAGTATCTATATGATTTTATCTCTCTAATATTCATTTTTACATGTCATTGAAAAATGTATGTTATGTTATGGTCACCAGCATTGCCTGAGGGGTGCGATCTACCCATTAGAATAGACGGGGCAGATTCGACCTACTGCCGACAAGGACGCGTATGACGGACTTGAGGCTTCGTCCGTTAGTACAGCGACGCACACCCGAACTTGACCATCTCCCTACCCCCAACATTTACAGCTTACAGACAATTTATATCTGGAGGCTTTTGATGGTCCAGCGTTTATCGTGGCATGTGTCACTCGTTAATATTAAAAAGTGACAGAAACTACGACAAACAATAAAAACGCAACCATCATCACTGCCTACTGGTATCAGACTGTACACATACAACCGTTGGCCACACACCACTGAATACGTTTAGTTATATTATTGCACTTACTACGCTTAAAGTCCGGCAAACCATGTTACGCATTTTAATAAATGCCCGGTCGCCGGTAACATACTGTATACATCAAATCATTGGGCAAAGGCTACTGAAAATGTTTGTTTAGGTATATTATTGAACTTAATAAAACTATAGTACGGTAGGTAACTCATATTACCGGTTTTTAAAAATACCCGGACGCCGGTAACAGATTGTATACCGGATGGAAATTATTTTTGGGTCAGTGAGGGCAACTACCAGATTCAGAGTAGCTACGCGAAAATAGTCTTAAAAGACTTTCCCTCGATTTTAAATTAATAAAGATTGGCGTTTACACATTTTGAAAAAACATACAGGGTGGGAGAAAATGGTCATTTTAGACAAACTTTTTTTTGACGCCAATATATCCTGTTTCTATTCAGGACCAAAAGCTCGTAAGGGACCAAAAAAAATGTTTCGGCTAGAAAAGCCACAAATCAAAAATTCAAATTCACAATCAAATTGTATGAAAAATTAAAAAAAAAATCTCCCTTTATTTTTTATGCCCATCGATTCCATTCCTATCCAGTACCAATAGTTTCCTAGGGGTCACCTTACGGCGATGTACAAAGAAGACAAAGATTCAAGAAAACTGGTTTCATAATTTTACTATGGGAAAAAAGTGTCTTTTATCTGTCACGATTGGCATAAAAATAAATGTCTTTGAAAATGATATGAAGGATTATACCTACATCTCATTTTTATTTAAGCAAACCTTTTTGGAGATATCAGCTCTCAAAGTCTGAAAAATGTGTCCCCCCCCTCTACTTTTTAAACTACGCGATATAAAATTAAAAAAAAAATATGTTATGCACATTAATAAGCTCTATCAACGATTTTTGGTTTGATTAAATTATCTCCTATAGTTTTTGAGGTAGGTTGATTTAACTGTATTTTTTTAATAATAAATTGATAATGGTACGGATTTACGGAACCCTTCGCGCGCGAGTCCGACTCGCACTTCGCCGGTTTTTTTTCCTAACAGGTTGAGTTTGGGCAGCAAAAAAAATACGTGTCCGTTATTTTAGACTACTCTATAACATTATATTATATCAAAATGAATCAAATCGAAGTCGGACAGTTGGGTACCCTAACCTTCCTTGTTAGAGTTGCGCGTGCAATTAAATTTGCCCCGTGACGTACAACACATGCGCGAGCGCGAGCGGTTATGCATTTCCAGCTCGCGGAGGTCGCCTCGCCCGCTCGGCGGCGGCGCCTCGTTGCCAGGTCTCTCGATCAGCTTTCCGCGTGAAGAAGGTGAAAAAGGTCGTACGTACATTTATTAAGTACCCACTATGTACCACATCTATTTGGGAAATTATTTTAGGTCTGTAAGGGCAGCTACCAGATTTAAAGTAATTAGAAGGCCTTAGAATACCTTCCTTCGATTTTAAATTAATGAAGATGAGCGTTTACAGTTTTTAGAAAAAATATACAGGATCCTGTTTCTATTCAGGATAAAAAGTTTGTACCTATGGGACCAAGTTTTTATACCAACCAATCGATTCCATTCCTTCCAATAGTTTCCCAATAATAGGTTCCAATTCAACTTACGGCAATGTACAAAAAAGCCAAAAATGAAAGAAAACCATTCATACATTTACAATGAGAATAAATGAAATTATAATTACATTAACTGTCACGCTAATTAATGTTGCCAATGTTTTCATACAATATTATTGTCATTTAGCATAGGAGGACTAATTAGTGAAAGTAATATCAAGAAATAACTAAGTCTATATCACACATCACATAATAACCTGAATATTACCGAATAACCTAGTTTTACATGTGTCAATAAAATTTATACCTACACAATAAAATTAAAATAACAGTGAATCTATCTAAAAGTAGTCTCCGTAATTTATCATCCATCACAGTTTATTTCGATATAATTTATTGAAGCTATTCAATCGACAAACAATTGATGTCTCTCCAGTTTTGCCAATGCGATTTTAAGGCCCGTCTCTCACGAGGCGACGCTCAAGCGATTTGCGTTTCATACCCGTATCCTACACGTCGCTTGTGAGGATCTGAGGATCCGCCATATATATTGATTTACGACCTTGCACACACGACGAGACACGAGACGCGTTGACGACGCGTTTGATATCATATATAAGTCGCTCGCTACTGTCGTGCTGGTCGCACGCTATTCGAGTCGCATACGCGTTGCAGACGAAATAGCGGCGGCGGCGGAACTTTTTAATGTTAATTTCGTACAGGAGGTGGAAAAATATGCATGTTTGTACAATTATAAGATAAGCTGCCAGAGTATGTCAGGAAAAAGTATGTAACAGAAAAGTCGTGGATTGAGATTGGAAAAAAAAACTTAAATTATTAAAAGGTATACGGATGCATCCAGAATCATTTTTTATATTTCCACTTACAAATACAATACAAAAAATACAAAAATATTTATTTCTTTATAAGTACATATACATTCAAAGGGATGGGGCCGCCCAGTAAGCATTTCTGCCTGTGTTGGGAGACACCGCTCTTCCAAAAACATGATTATACATGGGTACTTGTTACTATGATATTAACTAGATTTAATCCTAAGCTTACAAAATATTACAAAACATTGATATTACATAAAAAATAAAAATAAACTTAGCTAAGGTATGGTAGCGGTGATATACACCGCGTTAGTGTGTGCGCGCGCGCATGTGTGTGTGTGTGTGTGTGTGTGTGTGTGTGTGTGTGTGTGTTTGTGTGTGTGTTTGTGTGTGTGTGTGTGTGTGTGTGTGTGTGTGGGTGTGTGTGTGTGTGTGTGTGAGTGATTGATCTAAATCAATAAGTCCTCTGTCTCTTCGTAACTTTTCGTTTTCAGCCATTCCATAAGCACTCTCTTGCATTCATAATAAGTTTTTGAGTGAATATCTATAGCTTTATTTATTTTATTGTAGAGGCGAGCTGATCTTGAGGCAAAATGCCTACTAGCAAATGCGGTCCTGTTCTTAGTTACCATTGTCACGTTGATAATTTGCCTTTTCCGTTTATAATTGGGATTGTATGGTAAAACTCTATGCGTTTTTATTGTGCAATACAATATATATAACTTCCTTACTGATAGAAGATCACTTAAACTATAGAGCTCTGAGGTAGGGAATCTCTTTTTTTTGAAGTACATAACCTTTATTAATGCACGTTGAGCTCGCTCCAAGTGAATAAGGTGACTTTTGACTGCACCTCCCCAGACAGATATACAATATATTATTACTGACTGAGCCAAACATGTGTATATCTCATTTATGAGGTTGCGCGACTTTGATCGATTATTTTGTGGTTCTTTTGGTACGATATTTCTCAGTATTCTAAATATCCATGATAGTTTCCTAACCCTGCTGATAATCTCATCAATATGGGCATACCAATTTAGATGCTGATCTAGGAGAATCCCCAGATATTTTATGCTGGTAACTTTCTCTAATGTCGGACAAGTGCAAGTATCAGCAATTAAAGGTTGACAAGAGTGGATTTTAAGGGACAAGTCAGATACAGGTTGTGTGAAGTTGGAGATACTGAAGCAAATATACTTTGTTTTGTCGGTATTTAGCGTCAGGTAATTTGCTTTTAACCATCTTAATATTAATCTTATGCCGGTCTCTGCATTTTGCTTGACATCCTTCCAAGTTTTTCCCGTAAATACAACTGCGGTATCATCAGCGTACGAGAATAGGTTTGCGTCTGGTATAGTCATACCACAGAGGTCATTAATATAAATTAGAAACAGTGTTGGACCTAGAACACTTCCCTGTGGTACGCCATAGCAGACATCCTCATCATCACTGATTATGTGACCGAGTTTCACTCTTTGCTTTCTACCAGTTAAGTAACTTTTGAAGAGTGTAAGTGGTGTTCCCCTGACACCATATTTCTCAAGTTTTTGTATTAGAATGGGAATGGAGACGGTATCAAAAGCTTTCTTTAGGTCTAAAAAGCATGCCAGACACCTATTATTCTTATCTAGATTATCTACAACAAGAGAAGTAAGAGCTGTAATTGCGTCTTCCGTTGATTTTTTCTGTATAAACCCATACTGTGAATTAGATAATATATTAAATTTATGCAGATAATTTAGCAATCTAGTATTCAGAAGCTTCTCCAGAATCTTTGATATAGCAGGTAACACTGAGATGGGTCTGTAATTATTGACGTCGTCTCTACTCCCACCCTTATATACAGGGGTGATAAGGGATTGTTTTAATAAGCTTGGAAAAATTCCTAGGTCAAAGCTACAGTTCACCAAGTGTGTTATAATAGGGACTACCACATTAGAGACATATTTTAGAAATCTCGTTGAGATGTCATCCAAACCTGGTGCACTAGTAGATTTAAGGCTAGACAGTGTCAGATAAACTTCACTTTCAGTGGCAGGCAACAAAACAAGAGATCCTGGCAGAGTTTGGATATTGTTGAGAAATAGTTTAAGATCATTAGTACAATTGGGAGTAATTGATTGAGCCAGCTCTTTACCTATATTTGCGAAATATTTATTTATATAGTTAGCAGATTCTGCAGATGTGGATTTAAGATTATGTAGTTCTGGGTGAGTTTTAGTAGATTTATCAATATAAGTTAGTTTTTTAATGTTTTTCCAAAGAAGTTTGTTGTTATTCATTGATTTAGCCAGCAGCTCTCTCTCATATTGTCTTTTTAGTTTCTTCAATAAATTGTTACAGTAATTTCGATACCTGAGATATGTTATCTTAGCAATTAAGTTTCCAGGGTTATTACGCATATTTAGTTGCAACTTGTTCCTGTTACGGATACATCGCAGTATACCTGGGGTTATCCACGGTTTCGTGATACGTTTTGCACTGGTTATCACTGTCTCTTTGGTATTTTCTATGATGGATTCTCTGAGTAGTAGTATCAAGCGGTTAAATATTTCTTCTGGATCTTTAGATAACATTAAATCTGTCATATTATTATTTTGCAGATATTTTAAAGCATCTTTGAAATTTAGTATTACTTTTTTTTTATTTGGTTCTTGTACAACTATTGTTTTAGAAAGCTTGAGAAAAGTTGTGTAGTGATCAGTTGTGGTAGATCGTACAATAGCAATGGTAGGTGAATATTTTAACCTATTTATTTTTAGCATAATATGATCCAAGCAGTTTTTTTCTCGGGTTGGATGAGTGTGACCTGCTAAAACTCCATATGTTGCTAAAGTGGTTAAATAATTTGTTCGGTTTTTGTATTCATGCTGAGGTTCTGAATTCTTGAATTTTATATTAATATTGATGTCACCTGCAATGATAACGTTATTAGTCAGATTCAAAGTTTCAATTGTTGTTTTTAAAGAGTCTATAAAGTTGTCCGTATTAGTGAAGGAAGGGGATCGATAAATGCAAAGAATTGTATTGTTGAGTACATTTAACTGGAGACAAGATGCTTGAGCCAAGTGTATCTCTTTTACCTCATGTTTCAGATAGTGGTTTACGTATAAGACTACGCCATCATTTTGGTTCTGCTGACACTTTGTGAAGTAAGAATCATATTCATCTAGTTGTGGTAACGGTTTGTGAGTACTTAATCTACATTCTGTAAAAATAATTATGTCTGGTTTAAAACTTAAAGCAGCGAGCGTGAGCATGAAATTGTCAAAATTGCAATAAATACTCCTAATATTTTGTGAAATTAGCGTTAAATCGGTTTTCTTTACATTTACTTGTTTTTGTAGATCCTCAATACATGCACAATCAATTACTCTCGCCACCTCAATGTGATCTATCTCCGTCATTGTCTGTAGTGTATCACACATTTTTATAGATAAAGTGTAAGCTCTTCATAGTTAGAATGATTTTGTGTATTTTTTTAACACTAATGAGTTTTGGAGAATAAATATTGTATTTACTATATGCATTAGTAAAAACTAAGAAACATGTGCTACAGAGAGGCATATTGGCTTGTGATTTTGAGTGTTTTGTGTAGGAGTGTTGATTCGGTGTGTTTAAGTGTGTGTGTGATAGAGAGAGTGGAATTGAGTTACGTTCAGTAAAATAACATACCTGAATTTTAGATATGTGCACGTTTACATACAAGATAAAATCATCAATGTTACAACTATTGAAAATACAACTTAGAACGGCTAGTCATTTCTGCATTAGATGCTGCACCTGTTCCTCAGTAGTGATCTGTATAATTGGCGAATCGTCTGATTTACGTACGTAGACCTTGCCATACGACGTCCAACAGTATTTGTAGTCCTTGGATTTTTTTAGGTCACGTGCAAGAAAATGCAGGCGGGCTCCTTTTGACGTTAGATGCTCCGAGATAAATATTTGAGTGTCCTTGCCTAAATTGAGGCCAAGGTGTTCCGCTCGTAGTTTAGATGGATTTTTATTATTAAAGGTCTTCGCCGCTTTGATTATTTCCAACTTCAATAGTGCCGAATTTGTTTCTGCTATGATAGTCGACGTCTGCTGGTGAGGTTTATTTGTTCCTACACGATAGACATCTTTTATATCAGTCGTGCTTACCTTGCACTCAAGATTTTCGAACAGGCAGATGACCATGGCTAAAAGATCCTGCTTCGTTTCGTTTTTTCTTTTAGGCACATTTTTAATTTCAATATTTGATTTTCGAGTGCCTATTTGTACTTCCTCCAATTTATTTTCCAAGAATACGATATAATCGTTGTCATCCTTCAGCTGTTTCTCGATTTCAGTAATTTTTTTCTTAAACTCCTCATTTTGTTTAGTCAGCTCCATAACAGATGCCTCGATACATTCATTTGTGCGTTTTATTTCCTTCATAGTATTATTTAGTTCTCTTAGTTCCGATGTCTGATTATTTGTAAAATAAGTTATCAGCTTTCTTATTTCCACTCTGAACTCATCCATCTGTCCGCACGTCACGGCAGCAGGCGCCTGGGAGTCCACAGGCTCATTTCTGTTTTTGTTTTTAGTCTGACGCTGTGTGACATAGTCTGGTGAAGAATCATTTAATCCCTGAGACTCACCGATGGACATTTTCGTATCATCAAATTCACTCATTTTAGTACTAGGTTATCAGAAACGTACAAGAAATCGACAGGCGGCTGGATGTATTGAGTGAGTGGGATTTCGTGACAGCTCGTGTTAGTCCGAAGTACCAGGGCACCAGAAAAGTAAGGAGCAGCAGCTAAGGCGTAGTCTCGTCACGTCGTAATACTTGTAGCGTAGAGGTCTTGGTAGTGTGTTACAAAGAAATCGACAGTTATGTTCTTATGTTGCGTATTTGAAAGCGATTTGGGCACGAAGTACCAGGGCACCAGAAATGCCGAGAGCAGGAGCTTGTTCACAGTCGTGTCGTAGCACTTGTTGCCCGGCGTAGCACTTGTAGCACAGCGTAGGAAACGCCGTAGCAACCGGCGTGCTTTGTTGCGCGGAAGTAAGCAGCACGAAGTACCAGGGCACCAGAAATGCAAGGAGCAGTGGCGTGTGCACAGTCGCGTCGTAGCACTTATAACCCGGTGTAGCACTTCTAGCGCGTCGTAGCAACCGGCGTAGCGGATGAATAAGCACTTACAACACAATGCACTCCTAGTAACACTCTCGATTTTTGTGAATTAATTTTTTAGAAATTACCATTTAAATAAACTTAACGCGCGCACTTGGGCACAACTAAACCTTGCGGTGGTCCGGGGGGAAGAGGAGCTTGTTTTTGTAATAAATATATAGCAAAATATTGTCTTCATCACTCGAGTCCTAGACATTATCGCACGAATGTGTTCCGCAACTGATGCAATGTCCGTGTTGTAATCATGTTTTTTCAATATATATCATAAAGCGACATCTACTGACAAGTAGTAGGGCCGACAATGGTACACCAGAAGCAATACTACCTACTCATCACTAGATGTCACTGTAAGTCCAAATATTATACAAGCTGTATTAATCCTTATGTATGACAACTAACGCCAACTAGTGCTGAAATTATTCAACAGGCAAAATTTACTAACGCTGCCTAGTGTCGAAGTATATTTTGGCTGTCGCATATTTTTGTATGGGCTTGACATATCTGGTATTTCTTTTATTTATGGTATTGGGGAGGAAGGTCATAGTCCAGATTAACGCGCTTAAGGTAACACTTACCCCGTGACTTTCTTTCACCAACACACTTCACTCACAATATTGCGACAATTACAAACTTAGTGCGCACCATGCCTATAAAATTTCAATAACGTCGTCTGCCTGCCATTGCAGCAACCAACGGTCTGCCCGATCTCTTTTTCCGCGGTGTACCCGTTTATCACGGCCACCCTCAAATTTGTTATATTAAAATTTATCTAAGACAACCTACCCGATGATTGTAAGGTTCTAGTTTACATTCATAGATGGCGTCACGATGCACTATGTAGACAAAGTTAAGATCATTACACATCCCCTCTCCTCCAGAGAATCCACCCGGATTCAAACCATGCGCTTCAAGTCATTGGAATGCCACGTGCCCAAATCTTTTCCTTTAATGCTTCTCAACTTATACACATTCTCCGAAATCTTCTGAGAAACTATGGCCTTCTCAAACTTTGGGGCTAATTTAGACATGAATTTCTGGTTGGAGTTAGACAACAATTTTGTGCGTCGCCATACCAAATCACCCTCCTTGTATTCACAAATACGGTGACGGAGGTTGTACCGTTTACTATTTGTTTCATGAGCTATTCTCATTCTTTCACTCACATCATCGTATATGTCTTGACGAAGGCTATCTTTTTCCTTTAACCGTTCTGTGTTGAGCCCAAGTTGTTCGCCCGGTTCAAAAGAATATGCCTTCACACCCTGGACAGAAGTCTCTCGCCCAAAGAATAAGTATGCTGGCGTTTTTCCCGTTACATCATGAACACACGTCCTGATTGCATGTCCTATGAATGGAATATACTTGTCCCATTCCCTGTGGTCGTTTTCCACATATGAGGCAATCGCAGATCCAACCACTTTATT
This sequence comes from Thaumatotibia leucotreta, assembly GCA_025490895.1. Taxonomy (NCBI): domain Eukaryota; kingdom Metazoa; phylum Arthropoda; class Insecta; order Lepidoptera; family Tortricidae; genus Thaumatotibia; species Thaumatotibia leucotreta. Next base: position 29,492 of record JALPQI010006144.1, read on the forward strand.
TACGCGCTCTGTGGGGTTGGCCTGTGGGTGATAATAAGGGGTATACCACAGGTTGACTCCGTACCTGGATGCTAGGTCTTTAAACTGCCCTGATACGAACTGTTTGCCATTATCGCAAACTATGACTCCAGGCGTGCCATACATTAGAAATATTTGCTCTTCTATTATACGTGTTATAGCTGATGCCTTCCCGTTTCTAAGAGGAAATAAAAAGCTACATTTGCTAAACCAACATGAGACCACAAGCAGCATTGTATTGCCTTGTTTGGACTTTGGGAATGGTCCCATTAAGTCCATTGAAATTATCTGAAAGGGCTCTGAGACTTCTCGTTGCTTTCCCATCAAACCGGTGGGTCTCATTTGAGAGTGTTTGTGTTTAGCACATATCTCACACTTCCGTACATAACTTTTCACGTCTTGAATTAAGGTAGGCCAGAAATAATGCTGTCTCGTGCGATTAACTGACTTCTTGACTCCCAAATGTCCTGAAGCTGGGTGGTCATGACATTCCTTTAGTACTCGGTCACGAAGTTTTTCTGGAACCACTAGTTTCCAGCTATCGTTTTCGCCTGGGAATTGTTTCAGCCGAAGATGCTTCCACAGTTGTCCCTGACTTATGTCCCAATCCGGCCCATTTACACCCGAGATTACTTTTTTTTCCTCCGCCTTGTACCAGTCATCTTTGTTCTCTGCTTTTACTTCAAGCAAATCAATATCCTCACATACAGCTCGTGACAAGGCATCTGGCACTGTGTTGTACTTTCCCTTACGGTGTACTATTTCATAATCGAATTGCTGGAGGCGCATCGCCCACCTAGCTAGACGACCGTGTGGATCCTTGTTGCGGTGCAACCACTGAAGAGCACTGTGGTCTGTGATCACCTTAAACTGACTACCTTCAATGTATGGCCGAAATTGTTCCACCGCATGTAGTACGCTGAGTAATTCTCGTTCTGAGGCAGAGTATCTACACTCTCTTTCCGTAAGCTTTCTGCTGGTGTAGGCAATGGGCGCCTCCAAACCATCAATTTCCTGAATCAGAACTCCACCTGTACCTTTGTTCGACGCATCGCACTGTACAGAAAACGGTTTGGCAAAGTCGGGAACTCTCAGAACCGGTGTGGAAGTAAGAGCCGTTTTGAGGCTGACGAAAGCTTGCTGTGCCTCTTCATTCCACAATATCTTCGCCCCTTTTTTACCACCTTTAGTCAAATCATGTAAAGGGGATGCCACGATAGCAAAATTTTTGACAAATCGCCGGTACCAGCTTGCCAATCCAATAAAGCGTTTCAGCTCTGAATATGTTGAAGGCCGAGGATAGTCTAAGATCGCTCTTACTTTCTCTGGGTCTGTGCGGAGTCCCTCTTTGTCCACTATGTATCCCAAGTATTTCAAAGATTCCCTTGCAAAGACGCATTTTTCTAGATTTACAGTTAAGCCCGCAGATTTCAACTGATCTTTGACAAATGTTAATGACGATAAGTGATCTTCAAAATTGTCATTGCAAATAACTATGTCGTCTAAATACGAAAAAACTTTTCCCTCATACTCAGGCGGAAACAAGCGGTCCATTAGACGTTGTTGCGTTTGCGAAGCATTAATTAAACCGAATGGCATGACCTTAAACTGGTAAAGGCCTTTTCCTGCAAGCCCGAATGCTGTTTTCTCTTTGCTCCCCTCCTCTAGAGGTATTTGCCAAAATGCGGAACGTAGATCAATGGTTGAAAGATATCGAGCATTCCTAAGGCTGTCTAAAATGGTGGTCACCCTTGGAAGTGGATAAGAATCCTTTGCCGTTAGCTTGTTTAATTCCCGACTGTCCAAACATAGTCGGTTCTTACCGGAAGCCTTTTTTACTAATAACACTGGGGAGCGCCACGAGCTGCACGATGGCTCTATCACGTCATCCTTAAGCATATTTTCAATTTCCCGTTCCAGTTCTCGCATTAACGGAGGTGCAAGAGGATATTGTCTCTGGCTAGATGGCAAACTGTCCCCAGTGTCGATTCTATGCTCGATCAAGGAAGTTCTACCCAACCCTTTTCCAACTTCCTCGCCCATGACCTTTAATAGTTTGTTTAAACTTTCTTTTTGATCGTTAGTCAACTCACAGTGCGGAATTATGGGATGTGTGACACTTATTTCCGAGACATTGTTGGTGGATATTTTCTCCTCTTTGACCGCCAGATTAAATGACTCAAAGAAATTCATCCCTAATAACATTTCATGCTTCGAACGCATCATAACGAAAAAGGGAACTATCTTATACATATTATTAAATTGTATTGGTATGTCCACCACCGTGTCTATGGAGTGAGAAGTACCGTCCGCAGTTGAAAGGTTCTCATTACTTGATCGTGCTGTCAACCCTAAACCTACCATCCGTTCACAAAATTTCGGGGAAATCACCGACGTTGTAGCACCTGAATCCAATAACCCTAAGAAAGTCTGATTCACTATCCTTAAATCCGGATAAAACCGCTTATCTGACTTACTCCGCTGTATGTTGCAAATTTCACCAGTAGAGAAAAAATTTGAGATAACCTCTAACCATTGCTGCCAGTCATCAGACGCCTGCTTGTCTAATTTTTCGGGGTGCGATCGGCAGACATCGACTCCGACTGTTCGTTTCCCTCCTTTGTACACGCACATTTCTGAGCGGTGCTCCCAAAACGTCCACACTTATAACAAAAGAGTCTTTGTCTAGGTAGATTGCACTCTCTGAAACGATGCCCGGGCACTCTGCAGTTCCAGCATTTGGACTGTGTACTCATCCTGTCACCAATAGCTGCAACATCCTTGTGACCCTCCTGCACGCTATCTCCCACACCCTGATATGCGAGGTCTCGCTCTAAGGAATAGTTGTCCTGAGACGGTTCCTTGAATTTTTCGCAACTCAATTTAGTCCGTTCGATAATTTTCAAAACAGCTGTTAGCTCAGCGACAGTGTTGAACGCATCCCGGCATATTTCCTTCTGATAATAAGGTTGAATGTTCTTCCTCAATAGGACCAACTTCTGGAACTCCGATAGCGGTTCAGGGAGACGGTTAAACATGTTCTGCATGATAGACAAATATATGACAATACTTTCCTGTCTACTTTGAGTTCTCCGTCTGATTTCGTCCAAAAGCTCATCTTGATAATTAGGTTTCTGAAATGTGTCCAAAAGCAGCTTCACTAACTCAGACCAATTTGTGACAGTGTTTTTGTTTGCTCTAAACCATATAAGAGCTTCTTCTTCGAAGAAGTCAATGGCATAACGGAATAAGTCGTCGTGGTTAGCGTTTCTTGCTTCTCGCAGTTCATCGACTCTCTCGAGGAATGCATTAATACTCACAGACCCCCTACCATTGAATTTAATTCCCCAATCCTTGATAGGAACTAGTTTCCGTCTATGGAGATCCGGATCTATTGTCGAGGATCTCTGTAAACCGTCCTGTAAGCAAGGTCTCAGGAATGACTCCCGTTTGTCTTCTCGCCCTTCCTTGCTGTTGCTATTTGTCCCGGGCTCCTCTAAACAACCGAAGGGAGCGCTATTCTGTGACCCTGATCCCTGACCTGATGGCATGGAGGTAATTTTCTTCTTGACTAGGTGTGCCTCATGCCGACCTGTTGCACGCTCACTAGATTCTTCATCTTTATCTAAATTTCCCCAATATCATCATTGCTTCATCTCCTAACGACTTCTGTAATGCTAGTTTGTCCTGCTCCGAAATACTTTCCTCTCCATCACTGGCCTCCTGATCCAACATTTCCAACGATAATCGTGCCTCCCCGATATCCTTGAGTAGGGTCAGGTGTCTCTCAGTGTCTTCCTGCTCCATGGGTATAATAAGCTTAGCACGATTCGCAAGGTGTGTTAATCGAGTGTGTATGCGCCTGATCAAGGAACTGTCGGGACTAAGAGACGCCTCCCCAATTAGCGTGACCAGAATAGACAACTTATCTTTGCAAGACAGGATCTCATTGCTTGGATTCTGAATGCACGCAACAGGAACTTTTAAGGAAATAGAAGATTCCCTAGACGCTTCACGCTTTAACATTGCCCGCAAAAACTTCCGCATAGTTGCCACAGTTTGACAGTCCGTAACGCCTCGGCAAGCCAATTCGAATTCCAGCTCATCCTTATGCAAGTGATTGACATCCATCGTTCCAAAAAAAAACTAACAATGAAATATTTAAATGACGATAACTTAACTACAATTATCTCACCAGTCTCACCACTGTTGCCAATAGTTAATCCAAATTAGTATTACCCTCTGGGCGCCAATGTCATGATCTGGGTTCGTACGCAAAAATACTTAAAGGAAACTATTGACAAATTTGGCAATAATATAAATTTAATTAATATAAGCATAAACCATTAGTTAAGCAGTAAAATTCCGTAATATATAACTACAACATAAACAGGTAAACAAAATCCCAAAAGGGTAAAAAAAGAAATAAAACATAAATTTAATACCTAGGCACTAAAATAAAACTAAGTAAAAAAAAAGAGTTAAAAAGTAAAAACAATAAAAGGTAAAACAAATTAAAATTAAAATGTACAATAAAAAAATACAAAAAAGTTTCGATATGCTGGGACTCGAACTGGGAACCTCTCGCACTCAAGTCAGTGCTTTCTACCGCTAGGCTACACTGCCGTTAACAGAGCCGGCGAATTAAGCCTTCGTGTTCTACGAACGTTCAAACTTAAAATGGCCTTTTTCCCTTGTCTGACGACCGGTCCATAAAAAAGGGCGTTTCCGAATGCTGCGAACAAAGATTCCAAGCTATATCCCGACAGAACGTTATATGGTAAAGACAAGCATACGTATTGGGGAGGAAGGTCATAGTCCAGATTAACGCGCTTAAGGTAACACTTACCCCGTGACTTTCTTTCACCAACACACTTCACTCACAATATTGCGACAATTACAAACTTAGTGCGCACCATGCCTATAAAATTTCAATAACGTCGTCTGCCTGCCATTGCAGCAACCAACGGTCTGCCCGATCTCTTTTTCCGCGGTGTACACGTTTATCACGGCCACCCTCAAATTTGTTATATTAAAATTTATCTAAGACAACCTACCCGATGATTGTAAGGTTCTAGTTTACATTCATAGATGGCGTCACGATGCACTATGTAGACAAAGTTAAGATCATTACAATATTTTATCTCGATGTCGTACTGTCGTCAGTACTATGGATGGGCATGTATTTGTATATGTATCCTTCTATCATATACATCGCTTAGTACCAGAGATCGGAATTCTGGTAGCATTTTTGAGCTGTCATAGGGACTTCTCGTTTATCGACTACCGATTATACATATCGTCGTTGAGATTGCCAATTCCGTTATGTGCACGATTTCAGGAACTGAAAAATCAATCCAATTGACATATGTTTACAGTCTTCTTTTGTCAAATTTGAAATTTACACATAACGGAGTTGGCAATCTCAACGACGATATGTATATCGATAAATGCAGAATACAATGTAAAACTATAATGATTACAAATAGAAGTATAATGAGCGATCTTTTTTAGATTACCTTTGGATAGTTGGAAGAATATGGAAATATTGTAAATAGAAATTAAAATAATATTATTTTTTTATCCTTATTAATATCTGTGGATTTCTTATGGTTTTCAAACATTTTTTGGAAGAATTTTATTATAATTTTTTTCATTGCTTTCATTGCAAATCTCTATTTAACATTTTCAGCCACTTAAAAGTTATCTAAACGGGATCGCTCATGAGCGATAAGACCGCCTATTGTTAACTTCTGCATTCTGTATTTATCGATATACATACGTATAATCGCTAGTCGATAAACGAGAAGTCCCTATGACAGCTTAAAAATGCTACCAGAATTCCGATGTCTGCTTAGTACCCACAAGACACGCCTACTGTTTAGATGAAGATCTAAATGAAACTCCTACTCTTCTCCGAATAGCAATACTCCGAAGAGGTCAAGTTGCAGTTCCTTTTTCACATGTACATATTTCTAATTTCAATAATGGGGACAATAATGGGGACTTTTGGGCCGGGTACGTTTCGGGATGATTTCTTCAGCTAAGTCCTGTTGTGTTAGCATGTAGGTAATATGACGAAGCTTGTTGCGGATCCCATCATTGATGTGTATGAGACGAAGCCTGTTGCCGATTTATTTTGCGTTTGTTGCCCTCTGACGAAGCCTGTGTTGCAGATATGTTTCCTTGAATATTTAAGTTATATGTAATAAAATGAATTTTTGTAATTTCAATTGTTCGTTGTCATAATTTTTACTGTCAATATTCATTGTAAAGGCATAAGATTAAACATCGTTTTTATTATATATTTGGAGTTTCAAGATATAAACCTATTATTCCCGTAAACATGGTCCTTCGAACCGGATAATAATAAAGGAACCAGTGATTATTGAGGGACCGAAAGGAAACAACCGTAAAGTATCATCTTCACTGCGGATATCATTACGGCTGCCGAGCCCTGCTGAAGAATCTCCAGGACGTCGGAATCCGCCAGTGTTGAGTGTGCGAGGAGTCATTATTAGGGCCAGCACTCTCAGTTAAGGTATTTTATAGGTAGGGTTTATAAAACTCCAGGTACGTGAATATTGTTTTATTGTGAATATTCAAAAGTGCGTAGGTATATTACATTCATTTCTTGTTTAAATTCAAGGTCTACGCACACCAGCTTCCCAAAATGATTGATGAAAAGGATTTGATTCGAAAAAGAGGCAGTTATAAAGGTCAACTCACATTATTCTCAACGTACCTAGGCAAATTGAAGGAGTCGTCTCTTACTCAAGCCGAAGCCAATCAATTGCAGCTGCGCACAGGTAAGATAGAGTCGTTGTATGAGCTCTACGATAATGTGCAAACACAGTTAGAATGTAGCGCTGAAAATTTAGATGTACATTTGGCAGACCGCGATGAGTTCCAAAACAACTATTTTTCTGTACTCTCGCAGGCCCAGGAGATACTCAATAATTTTAACAAAAAACGTGACGAATTTGAGTCTTGTAGTAATCGTGGGTCGCGAAGTGGTGCAGGGAATCGCAAACTCGTTAAGCTGCCGACTATTCACCTACCAAAGTTTCAGGGCTCATACGAAGGTTGGCTAGGATTCCGGGACACCTTTACAAGTCTAATTCATTCCAACGATGACATCGATGACATTAATAAATTTCATTACTTGCGAGCATCGTTGGAGGGATCTGCGGCCTTAGTAATTCAATCTGTCGAGTTTTCTGAGACCAATTACGAAGTAGCATGGACACTCTTGTGTGAACGGTATGACAATAAAAGATTACTGTTGCAAAATCACGTGTCGGCATTATTTAACATTGAGCCGATCACAAAAGAGTCGTCTGTGCACTTAAAACGCCTCATGGATCAAGTTAACAAAAATTTGAGATGCTTAGAGTCACTAGGCGAGCCTGTTAAGCATTGGGATACGCTGTTAATTCACATTATTAGCAAAAAGTTAGATAGTGTAACATTTCGTGAATGGGAAGAACACAAAGGAAGCTTAGATAAAAATACACCTATTTCATTTGATAATTTTATCAATTTTATGCGTAATCGTGCAGACTTAATTGAAACTTTGGAGTTATCGAGCGCCTCAGGCGCCGGTCAATCGAGTCAGCCGGCTAAAATCGCGTCGAAACATAGGACTTTGCTTTCTACACAAACCGCCAAACAATGTGTTACTTCCACGGCTAAGCCGTGTCCGAAATGTAGTGGTGAACACACTTTAAACAACTGCGCTCAGTTTCTTGCCTTAAGTAATGACGAGCGACTTAAATTGTTGCCGACTTATAAGGTATGCTTCAACTGTTTCCGTGGCGGTCACTATGCAAACCAGTGCAAGAAACCAGGGTGTAAGTTATGTAAGCGTAAACACAATTCGCTTATTCATATCGCAGATCATAACCTAAATGCAGGATCAAGTTCGTGTGAGCGGTCCGGAGCGCAGGCAGGCACTTCATCGACGCAGGTGGCGTCGGGGGTGGAGCGCGCGCCCATTACTACGTTAGCAGCCAGCATGAGTACAGCATCAGCGTCTCAATCGTGCGAACCTGAGCAAGACGTCGTGCTACTAGCAACTGCACTTATTAAAGTATATGATAACAATAACCGTGAATTTATTGTAAAAGCAGTGCTAGATAATTGCAGCGCAACAAGTCTTATAACTGAGAAGTTGTGTCGTCAGTTAAATTTAGATGCTAATCAGGTAGATAAGTCGATTATAGGAGTGAACAAGTTGACGACGCCTGTAGGTAAACTATGTCAAGTACCGATTAAGTCGTTAGATGATACCTACTCCACTCGTCTACTGTGTTGTGTGCTGCCATCTATAACGGATCCTACACCTTATAATCAGATTGACTCTCACAACTTGTCACGATTAAACATTCCGACTGATTTGCGTTTGGCTGATCCTAACTTTCACACCCCATCTGAAATTGATATTTTGATTGGAGGTGATTTATTTTGGGCATTGCTAGGATCACAGAAAATTGAGTTAGGTGATGAACGAACTGTTCTATGTGAAACCAGATTAGGATACATAGTAGCTGGTCCGATGATGAGCGGCCATGCGTCAACTTCGTCGCAACCTATTAAATGTCATTTTACTAATGTCATTTCTAACTCTAATGCCAACTTGATAAATGATGAAATTCAAACTCAACTGACACGGTTTTGGCAGCTTGAAGAGGTCTGTAATAAAGACGCTCATTATTCTCCTGAGGAGAAGTCGTGCGAGAAGCATTTCACCGAAACTGTCACTAGGTTGGAAAATGGCAAATTTTGCGTGCGGTTACCGCTGAAGGAGGATCCTAGCGTCCTAGGAAATTCTTTTAACCGCGCTAAACAGTGCTTTTTATCACTAGAACGTAGATTCGATTTACGTCCTAATTTTAGAGACATGTATAAAGAGTTTATGGCAGAATACGAGTCACTTGGTCATATGAGTGAGTGCAAAGAGTCTAGAGTAGAGCAGAAAGCGTACTACATCAGTCATCATGGAATTTTAAGGGAAAGCACCACTACAAGATTAAGGGCAGTTTTCAATGCTAGTGCTCCTACCAGCTCTGGGGTATCTCTGAACAATATTCAGATGGTAGGGCCCACTGTACAGGACGACCTTTTATCTATACTGCTTCGATTCAGGCAACACAAGTACATTCTTTCTGCGGACGTAGAAAAAATGTACAGGCAAATAGTAGTTCATCCTGATGACAGATATTTGCAGCGCATTCTGTGGCGTGATGATCCGTCAAAACCTTTGAAGATCTTCGAGTTGAACACCGTTACATACGGAACTGCCAGTGCACCCTTTTTGGCAACTCGGTGTTTAAAACAGTTGGGTCTTGAGTGTGAGGATGAAGTCGTTCGCGAGATCATCATTCACGACTTTTATGTCGATGATCTGCTCACTGGCGGGGATGATTTGCAAGAATTGCGTTTGATTAAAAGCAAGGTTACGTCTACTCTATCATCAGCGGGTATGAATTTAAGAAAATGGAAATCAAATGTACCCCAACTTATGGCTGACTCTGATACGTCTCAATTAAATTTAAATATTGGCACTGAACCAAGTAAAACCTTGGGACTCAGCTGGCATCCAGGGTCTGATGAATTGTGTTTCCCGGTTGGTAAATGTTCACTTGTCGGAAACACTAAACGAGATTTGTTATCAGCAGTGGCACAAATATTTGACCCTACTGGTATGCTGGCTCCTTGTGTCATTCGCATGAAGATGTTGTTGCAAAGCTTATGGCTACTGAAACTCTCATGGGATCAGAAGTTAACTCCTGACATAACTAAGCTTTGGGAAGATATTGCCCTCGATCTACCTTGTCTCAATGATATTCGCATTTCACGGTTAGTTTTATGTGATTCATATAAGGAAGTTGAATGTCATATATTCACAGATGCATCCGAGCGGGCGTATGGCGCTTGCTTATATTTGAGGAGCATCAATGAGAAAGGGGACGTAGTGGTTAAGCTACTATTAGCTAAGAGTCGTGTGGCCCCAATTAATAAGCCGACGACTATCCCACGGCTTGAACTTTCTGGTGCGTTAGCCGGAGTACGATTATATGAAAAGGTAGTTGACTCGCTTAGAATTACTTTTACGAGTGTCACTTTTTGGACCGATTCCACAATTGTGCTAGGTTGGTTGCGAATGTTACCTAGTAAGTTACAACCCTTTGTTCGCAATCGTGTAGCGGAAATATTAGAAAAGACCGGAAACTCTACATGGCGGCATGTGCCAACACATGACAACCCTGCTGATCACGTTTCTCGTGGGGTATCTGCCAGAGTTCTTAAGTCTCTAGATATTTGGTGGTCTGGTCCTACATTCTTAAAAAAGGATAAGACGCAATGGCCGGCAAGTCCGGTAGTAGGGCAAGTGTTACCTGAAACTCGGCCTGAAGTTGTACTTCACGCGAGTGTTACGAACAATCGAGATGTATACGGTGACGATTTCATCGATTTCTCTCGGTTTTCTAATTTATCACGGCTTATTCGAACCGTCGCGTATATTATGCGCTTTATGAGTTTGTGTAGAAAGCAAATTACTTCAACAACTTACTTAAGTGATTGCGATTTGAGATCCGCATTAACTATAGTTATTAGGGTCTCTCAAACGGAATCATTTCCAGAATATAATATATTGTTGAGCAGTCAGTTTCTTCCAAAGAAAAGCCCTTTGCTTAAATTTAACGTATTCTTGGATGACAAGAAAATAATGCGTGTAGGAGGTCGAATCGATAACTCTAACTTTTCATTTGAGAAAAAGCATCCGATTGTGATTCATGCTAAACACCGATTCACGAAGTTATTGTTTGAATCTGAGCACAAGAGGTTAATGCATGCAGGCCCGCAATCACTATTATCATCTATTAAAGATGAATATTGGCCAATCGGTGGGACTAACTTAGCGAAATCGTGTTTTCAAAAATGTCTTAAATGTGTTCGTATGAAAGGACAGATTATCGCGCCGTTGATGGGCAACCTGCCAGCGTCACGTCTTAATCCAGGTATGCCATTTAAGACTGTTGGTGTCGATTATGCTGGCCCTCTGACTTCTGCCAGTCGTCAAGGGCGTGGATGTAGACTTGTAAAGGTGTACATAGCAATTTTCGTATGTTTCACCACCAAAGCAGTGCACCTGGAGTTAGTTGGTGACTTAACCAGTGACTGTTACTTGGCAGCGTTACGTCGTTTTGTATCTCGTAGAGGTCTGCCATCAGACATTTATTCTGATAACGGCACATCATTTGTGGGTGCGTACAATGAGCTATCTAAATTCTTGAAGGGCAACTGCAATTCACTGGCAGAGACTGCAGCTCAGGAAACAATTAACTTTCATTTCATTCCGGCATATTCTCCACATTCAGGGGGACTTTGGGAAGCTGGGGTAAAGTCGACCAAATTTCATTTAAAAAGAGTGCTGGGAGATTGTAATTTAACGTATGAGTTACTCAACACTGTGCTGGTCCAGATCGAAGGGATCTTAAACTCTTGGCCGCTTACTCCTATGTCGTCAGATCCGCAAGACCTGCTGCCGCTCACTCCGGGTCATTTTCTGATTGGGCGTCCCCTAACCTCATTACCAGTTAAAGACATCAGGGAGCATAAATTCAATAACCTCAGTCATTACCAACGCATTGAGCAATTACGGCAGCATTTTTGGAGCAGATGGAATAAAGAATACGTCTCTGAGCTCCAAGTCAGAACGAAATGGCGGACGAACTGTGAGGTACTACGGGTGGATACCTTGGTACTCATCAAGGAGGACAACTTACCGCCATTGAAGTGGAAATTGGGTCGAGTCGTCGCTATTCATCCTGGAAGCGACGGAATTGCTAGAGTAGCAGATATAAGGACTGCCGGAGGACTAATACGTAGGTCCTTCAGTAAAATTTGCCCACTCCCGGTGGCAACAAGCGAGTCTGGTTGAAAGGCTAGCTTTCAACGCCCGGGGGCATGTTTAGATGAAGATCTAAATGAAACTCCTACTCTTCTCCGAATAGCAATACTCCGAAGAGGTCAAGTTGCAGTTCCTTTTTCACATGTACATATTTCTAATTTCAATTGTTCGTTGTCATAATTTTTACTGTCAATATTCATTGTAAAGGCATAAGATTAAACATCGTTTTTATTATATATTTGGAGTTTCAAGATATAAACCTATTATTCCCGTAAACACCTACATTGAGCTTTTGGGACTAGGTTGATTTGTGTAAAATTATGACATTGTGCCTATTGCATAACAAATTACAACTAATATTAAACCACTAATTGGAGTTCGAGGCCAAAGACTCTACGAAAATATTGCCACAACAATGAAATGTTCATACAATAGTAAATCCTTATTTTCTAAAAACAGACGTTGAGATATTTTATTTATTGGTAATTTTAATTCTTTAATTTATAGAAACAATATTATTTACTTATTTTCACGTAAATATAAGATGTTTTAATAAAAACGGAATTATCCGCAATTATTAGTAACAAAGTTGGTATTGCGCTGGTATCACCTCATGTGTTAATAACATTTGGTACAGCAATTTAACTACACATAAATTAAAACCCTATTTCTGCATACGTTTAGAAAATTGCAGAATAATACATTGTAGCGTGCTTTATGTTCACATTTCGTATTCGTAAAATTCCTTTGACCTACAAATTTCTTTGGCAGTGCTATAGTTCTCCATTTAAATTATCATAGAGATCTAACGTTTTGTTTTCTTCTGTAGGTTGTTAACAAGGTGACCCACTTGGTTCAGCCATGTTTAGCTTCGCTATACACCCCCATCATCAAAAAATTAAATTCCAAATGAAATATACTGGGTGAAATGTTATAAATACTGTCTTAATAAATACACGCTGTCGTTTGTGTTCCCTGGTAATTTTAAATTCTTTACAAGAAAATGTTGTCATATCAATGTTAGTTAAGAGAAAAGAAAAGTTTTTAGGTATTTACGTGTTTTTAAGAAAATCCTACTTGGGACTACCATATTAAACAGAAACGCGTAAAAACACTACAGTGGTATATAATGTTTTTATTAGGAATTATTTTAAATAAATTAATTAAATAACAAAAAGGTTGTGGAAACCTGAAAACTTTACTTGACAATGACATAAGAGACTTTGACAGATTTGACAATAACGCATCTGTCGTAGTTTCGTTGGCCTCGAACTCCAATTACTGGTATACAATCTAGGAAGAGAGATTTAAAAGAGACTTCCGCTTGTAATATTAGTTGTAATTTGCAAAGCCCATTGTATTTAATTAACAATTTCCAGATACTAGCCGCCTGCCCAGCAATAGTGGCCGATACTACCGGCGCCGCCCCCGCACTACGAGCACTGTGCACGCGTGCCGCACTAGGGGCCTCACCGAGCGTTGCGGCCATCGCGCTGCAAGTGCTCACCGTCCATTGGTGCGTATGTTCCCCCAAGCGCTAGCTATCGCACGCAAAGCCAGCGATGGTCGCGGCCGCTATCGATACCGCTACTAACAAGTGGTCTTATAGTAGCGGAGCAGGCCTCGTAGTACGATCAGCCATCGCGCTGCAAGTGCTCACCGTCCATTGGTGCGTATGTTCCCCCGCGCGCTAGCTATCACAAGCAAAGCCAGCGATGGTCGCGGCTAGGGAATGCAATACCGGGATACCGGGATCCCGAAATACCGGGATCCCGCATGCTATTTGCGGGATTAATCCCGCGCGTAAATTTTGCGGGATCCCGCGGGATTAGCGGGACTGAAAAGTGACATAGATACACGTGTTACTTGCCGCGCGGACGCGCAGCTATACCACACTCAAGGGGCGCTACTGGCGCTAGTAATCTTGAGGCCCTGATCCGAAAAGAAATGAAATATTTTGAGTGTGGTGGTGAAAGAGGTAAATACCTCAGAATGACGCATGGGTCGTTAATGTCAATCGTACCTACAAGTGTCGAAGCCGAAAGGGCATTTTCTGCGGCAGGGCTTATTGTAGGAAAAGTTAGTAGTCGTTTAGCTGACGAAACGATTAACACTTTAACATTTTTACGAAGCTACTTCCAAAATAATGTTTAAAAAGAAATTAAACTTTATTCTGTTCCGTTTGTTGGTTGATTATATTTCAAATTATACATACCTAGATTTCAAAAGAAGCAAGATATTATGTTTGTTTTTTATTATTATTTTCAAGTTTTCAACTAGTTTCTAGTGCCTTTTGTCTTAGTTTTGGTCTATTTTTCTTGTAATAAAATAAATAAGTTTTCTTCATTTTATTAAATTTTTGTTTTTTACCTTGAAATTGAGTAAAAATTCATAATAAACATAAATATTCAGTAAAATTGACTAAAATCGCATACTAACATGCGGGATCCCGCAAATACCGGGATCCCGCGGGACTGAGAATTGCAATCCCGCATAATACCGGGATTGAGTTTCTCATGCGGGATTGCATTCCCTAGTCGCGGCTGCTATCGATACCGCCACTAACAAGTGGTCTTATAGGTAGCGGACACTACCGGCCCTACACTAGGATCTGCTATCGCGAGCATTGCGGCCATCGCGCTGCAAGTGCTCACCGTCCATTGGTGCGTATGTTCCCCCGCGCAATAGGTATTGCAAGCAAAGCCAGCGATGGTCGCGGCTGCTATCGATACCGCTACTAACAAGTGGTCATTATAGTAGCGGACACTACCGGCCCTACACTACGATCAGCCATCGCGAGCGTCGCGGCCATCGCGCTGCAAGTGCTCACCGTTCATTGGTGCGTATGCTCCCCCGCGCGCTAGCTATTGCACGCAAAGCCAGCGATGGTCACGGCTGCTATCGATACCGCTACTAACAAGTGGTCATATCGTAGCGGACACTACCGGCCCTACACTAGGATCTGCCATCGCGAGCGGTGCGGGGTGCGCCAAAGTATTTATAAAATTGCAACTTAGATTATTGGAACTCCGAAATTTTTTCTTATACAATTTAACTTCATAATGATCGGTATTTAGAATAATCTTTGTTCATAATCATCATCACATAGAATTATTTATGTTCATAATATTGTTTTTCATACATATTTTTAATACTAACTTTTATGTTTATATAATTTTTCACTATACTTATTTTATGCTATATATTCTAATGTTATAGGTATTTATTTTTATCTGTACTGGTTTTATGTATGAATTATTTTTGTTTAATTAAATATAAATCGTACTATTACTGTAAACTAGCTACCTGCACAAATCAGGTTGTGGCAGAGTAGGTATTGTACTAAACGGGTTCCCTCTAAACGTTTTTTTGTCCGAAACGCTTAGGACATAACACATAACAGACTTGGTATAATCTATTTTGGCATCAACTTAATGAGACAGAAACATCACTTGGCTTGAATAACAATATTTCGAATATTATTTTGTCCGAAACCATCTTGGCATATCATTAATTACGCCGAGTGTTATAAGACAGAAATTAGATTTGCATTTTTTTTTGGGCATGTAGCCACATCTTCGAAACTTGCCTTTTTCGTCAGGCAGAATTTGCTTTGAGGGCGAAAATTTCTGCAGTGAGCGAGCGAAGCGAGCGAACAAAACCTTCCGGGGCAGATCCGACTCGGATAGGTTAGGTTAGAAGACTAAGGCGGGAGCTTTGCTCCCGCCTTAGTCTTCGAGGTTATTTTTTTTTTAGCAACCTAGAAAGTACTCAGCTCAGTAACACAGTAAGTAACGTATAGAATATTACTACTACCTCGATTATATTGAGAGGTTGTAATTATTCCTTCTCTGTTATGCTAAAACAAACTATGTCGATACTTTTTATGCACATCCAGATTATGCCTCATCATAAATAGGAGCATCGAAATTATGCTCGAATAATATTCGAACAACTCGAAATCTGCCACAAAGAAATATGCTAAAGTTAGTATGTCACAACAGTTTCTGCACAAAGCTCATTATGACTACATAGTTTATGTTATTCATAAAAGAATTATACCACAACAGAGTGACCCTAACGGGAAAATGTTTATAAATAAACAATTTATTTCAAATAACTTTATGAGTATAGATTAATCTACTTTACGACTTTAGGAGGATGAAATTTCGAAATAAAAATCGTTATGAACATTGTAGGTAGAAGTATAATTTTTAGTAAGAAAAAAGTATGAGAAAAATTTTTCGGAGTAATGATGATTATGAGTAAAAAACGGTATTAGTAAAAATATTCGAAGAAAAAATTGTATAAGTGCCAATATGGACCCAGCGGTGCGGCCATCGCGCTGCAAGTGCTCACCGTCCATTGGTGCGTATGTTCCCCCAAGCGCTAGCTATTGCAAGCAAAGCCAGCGATGGTCGTGGCTGCTATCGATACCGCTACTAACAAGTGGTCATATAGTAGCGGAGCAGGCCTCGTACTACGATCAGCCATCGCGCTGCAAGTGCTCACTGTCCATTGGTGCGTATGTTCCCCCGCGCGCTAGCTATCGCAAGCAAAGACAGCGATGGTCGCGGCCGCTATTGATACCAGCACTAACAAGTGGTCATATAGTAGCGGAGCAGGCCTCGTGCTACGATCAGCCATCGCGCTGCAAGTGCTTACCGTCCATTGGTGTGTATGTTCTCCCGCGCGCTAGGTATTGCACGCAAAGCCAGCGATGGTCGCGGCTGCTATCAATACCGTCACTGACAAGTGGTCACATAGTAGCGGAGCAGGCCTCGTACTACGATCAGCCATCGCGAGCGGTGCGGCCATCGCGCTGCAAGTGCTCACCATCCATTGGTGCGTATGTTCCCCCGCGCGCTAGGTATTGCACGCAAAGCCAGCGATGGTCGCGGCTGCTATCGATACCGCTACTAACAAGTGGTCTTATAGGTAGCGGACACTACCGACCTCGTACTACGATCACTGTGCACGCGCGTCGCGGCCATCGCGTTGCAAGTGCTCACCGTCCATTGGTGCGTATGTTCCCCCGCGCGCTAGCTATTGCAAGCAAAGCCAGCGATGGTCGTGGCTGCTATCGATACCGCTACCGCTACTAACAAGTGGTCATATAGTAGCGGACACTACCGGCCCTACACTAGGATCTGCTATCGCGAGCGGTGCGGCCATCGCGTTGCAAGTGCTCACCGTTCATTGGTGCGTATGCTCCCCCGCGCGCTAGCTATTGCACGCAAAGCCAGCGATGGTCGCGGCCGCTATCGATACTGCTACTAACAAGCAGTCATATAGTAGCGGAGCAGGCCTCTTACTACGATCAGCCATCGCGAGCGGTGCGGCCATCGCGTTGCAAGTGCTCACCGTCCATAGGTGCGTATGTCCGCCCGCGCGATAACTATCACACGTAAAGCCAGCGATGGTCGCGGCTGCTATCGATACCGCTACTAACAAGTGGTCATATAGTAGCGGACACTACCGGCCCTACACTAGGATCTGCTATCGCGAGCGTTGCGGCCATCGCGATGCAAGTGCTCACTGTGCATTGGTGCGTATGTTCCCCCGCGCGCTAGCTATCACATAGTCGGGGGAAGAAAAGTTTTTGGTCACATTAAATCCTACAGTTTCGGAAGCTTTTTCTAATGAATATTTAGGGTATACAGATTCACACCATGCAATAATCCCCAGTGCCGCGCGAGAGCTTCTCATCCAGTCGAGGACTTGAAGGTCAATAATTGGAACAGCACGTTCAATAATTTCTACCCTCGAGATTATGCTTTAATTCTATTGTTTCAGATGATTTATAATTAAGGAAAAAAAAATCCCCAGTTTTTTCGTAAAGCTTATAAAAAAAAAATTATACCTTAATTTTTTTTTCCTTATTTGATAAAAAATATAACTTACAAAATCTTGCGCAATTCGAAAATTTGGTCATTGGACCAAAATAAAGATATAAACGTCTTAGTAACTTTTCTCCGCGGTGACACAGTTGCATCTATTTTTTTTTCACTGTTATTATTTTATTTTGCTTATAAGACGTTTCAATGAAAACGTACAGCCACGATGATCTATTTCTTAGATAATATGTTTATTAACACGCAAAATAAAAATAAAATATTTGAAATATATTAAGTGCTTTACGAGCAATCGACATTAACAGCTATAATCTTAAAACGAATATTTTTTAAATCCCGCCTTCCCGCGCATGTGCCTACGATACGTGTGCGGCGATGCCGTGCGCTGTGCGTGAAAGAGAGAGGTATAGTTATATATACAGGGTGTGGCCAATAATATGAGCTTTAAATTTAAGCGATGAATCTTTGGACTATACGCAATTACCTAGACCTTATCATAATGCTTCAAAGTTAACCAACTCTGAGATATAGCACTTCAAAGATAATCAATGTATTTAACCATCGTTAAATTGTCGTTAACGATCGTTAGATGTCTTGGTACAAGGTGGTTTCTTGGTACTGAGGCGAAGTTTCATAATCTACTCAATCGAAACTAGTTCTTAAGCCCAGGTATAAAGAACAACTAATCGCGTGAGAACACGTTTATTTTGACAAGTTTGTTTTAAAATTCTCCATAAAGATGCCCTAGCAACAAAGAGGTTTTTACTTTATCATCGGAAGTTTACAATGACACCTCGAAGACGGCGAAAGACGAAAGACAGCGAACCTAGCACATTTTGGGTTTGATTGCCGCTCGCGAAATTGTCGCGGCTACTCGTCTCGTTTTGATTGTATTGATTAAAAAAGCCGCGAGATGGCCGTGAGTGACTATCAAACACAAGATGTGCTAAACCCACCAACGACTGTTTTGTACTGTAGAGGGGTGCCTGTCGTGTCGCATAACGTCGATTGTCCTAAAATTTTTTGGCCGAGAATGTTTGGCATAATGTTACATGGCATACTACTTGTTTAGCCTACTTAATTTTGCGCATACACGTTTAAAATACCTACACCATATTTATTCTAATACTCATTACTCGAACGTCAAATGACCTAAAGCATAATAATCCTAATGTTCATTGTAATAAATATTGTTTTCCCTACTACTCGAACTGTCAATTTTCACTGCGCCTACTTTTATCATGTCCGAAATTTCATTCAAAAAGGCATTTTATAACAACATGCAAAACATTTGAACAACAGGGTGAATGGTTAAAAAAATATTCAAGTAATAAACTAGGGTAAAACCGACGTGGATTGGTTAGATTTCGAAGTTAGGGCGGAGTGAATGGCGTAGTCTTTAAATACTTAAGTATTTTTAATCAATTGTTTACACATCCTCATACTTACAAAACCAAAAAAAGGGGGGATGGGGGGCGAAGGCTCCACCAGGGGGGCTCGGGGGGCGAAGCCCCCCGCATTAAAAAAGAAATAATCTGAACCTTCCCCTACCTTAACCTGGATAGGTTCGTAAGGTACCTTTTATCCCTTAGAGCGGAAATAGAAGCCCCGCGCAGCGGGGCTTCGTCGACCGGTTCCCAGGTCAAAATTGCTCACTTAAATTTTTTGGACAACAGGGCTAATTATTCAGTAATAATTAAGTATAAGGAATCAATTTTTTTTTTTTTATTAGTTAAAGGTAGGTAATCACTTTTAGTACATTAAATAGTAGGAACATCACCATTATGAACAATAATTTTTCGATACATATACATTAGACACAAAGATCATTAGGACAAAGAATATTTAGGAACAACCAAGTTAGGATTAACAATTTCGTCATAACAAAAATATGCGCAACAATGTTTATGCCATACATTTTTCGGCGTAAAGTTGTTATGCGACAAATTTTTCGAAATAAAAACATTATGCCACCCGATATAGACCCTTTAGCAAAAACGAGACTTATTTCAACACTAGGTCCTAGAGTAGATATTTCTTTATAAGCTAGGAACGGTCCTTGCGAGAAGTTTGCTGCTGCTAGGGTGTTCTTGTCTAACGTCTTGTCGGATGCCTAAAACAATATTTTAGACTAGAAGAAATGGTAGAAAACTTTTTAATCATTACAATCGAAAAGAGGTGGGTATCCGCCAGTTGCTGTCTAACACAAGATTTGCTAAGCCGCACATGGCATATTTATAGCAGTCCCTTTGCTTTACCTAAGACAGGACAGTTATAAGGTAACCATAAAAACATCAGTTTCATCGGTCATTTCATTGGTTAATCAAGCTTTGTTATGAAGTAGCCATAGCGACGTCAGCATCCGTGTAACTCGCGGGATCGGTCATTGGCCACCCGAGTTTTGTTATAATGTAATCATAGCAACGTCCGCATCGTTGTTGAACATAGTTCGGCAAAAGTCGTTGATAACGAATCAAGCTTTGTTGTAATGTAACCACAGCAACATCAGCATCCGTGGAATTCGCGGACTCGGCCATTGGCTAACTGAGTTTTGTTATTATTTAACCATAGTAAGGTCTACGTCATTGGTGAACAGATTTCGGCAAAAGTCGTTAATAACGAATCGATCCCGATCAGTACTGCATACCGACTAATTTACGAACTGTAACAAGTGACTCAACAATCCCGGTTCGCGACTGTACCTTCTGTTTGACAATGACAACATCACTCGGCCTGTCCTTTTCTTTTTTCGTCTCTTTTTAATCAATATAATCCAATAGGGACGGGTAGCCACGAGAAAGCCGAGTGTTTCAGTCACACACAAGATATGCTAAAGCCCCCGGATACTTACACAATCGTTTTATAAGCCATTTGTCCCGTGTTTTGTTTGGCCATGATCATTTCAATAGAAAAGGACACAATTCTGACAGGAGTCATCTCACGAAGACCGTTTTTGTTTTACTCTTTAGTGCACAATTTAGTAGTGGTATCTTTGCAATCGAAGCCATAGACCATGCAGTTGTAAATGCGAACTTTTTTATGTGAAGTCACTTTCTCTACTATTACAACATAATGACAATTTACGTCAAGTTGTTATATCAAAACATTACCAAAAATAATAAAATAAATTATAACATTGCGAATTGCGATGCACACAAAGCACATAATTAATAAGAAAAGTAAGCCAATCATTGTGTAAACGACTTGTCAACGAATATTATCTGAGTTGATAATAGAACCAAGCACTATTGTTGTCATCTCAAAGCAACGTATACCAAATGCAGTTCTGACTGTGACCTGTGGGTTTTCACTTCCAACCTGATTAACAGTGAAATTCTTACTTAGTTTCGACAAGATCCTGTTCTCAGTACGTGTTATGTCGTGTCAGAGTGGAGTCAAATAAAGAAGCAGATCGTATCGTCGACATCATCGTAGTCGTGCCTATGTCTACAAATTCAATTAATTTAAGTGCAAGTTGAGTGCTTAAGAGTTCACCCGGTGAGATATGTGATTAGTGCACTATTTTTGTTGTAACCGTTTACTTAATAAATTGTTTTGAAGTCACTTTATGGCGTTTTACTAATTTAGTTATTTCGTCAGTTCACACCTGATAATTGAGATTGTGATCTGTTACGTAATGTTGAAAAAAGTGACAAAGTAATCAATAAGTAGATAGGTATGTTTCATAAGCAATACTGATTCATTTAGATTCAATAATACGCGAAACCGATAGTACCTAAATGTCAATGTCAAATGTTCGACTGGACACATAATGTCTGCAGTACATTGCTGGGTCGATTAACTTTGTTAGGAAAATATAGAAAATTTATTTTTGTTTTTAATTAATTAAAACCATTTGGAGTTAATTTTACTGATTAGTTAAAGGGTCTATGTTTTCATTTATTGCTCTTATTACAGGCCACACCCTGTATACATTTTTGAATAATTGTAACACCTCATTTTGCGTCGGGAATGAAATACAGGCCCCTAATAGGTTACAAGTTGTATAGGTGCCTACATTTTTAATCGTCAGTTCAAAAACTGCTTAATACCGATTTATTTTACTACTATTTTTTATTTAAGACGTTTCTACTTCTTTCCTACGAAATTCCTTCTGTAATTTGACGCACCGTCCTGTCTACATACTCGTAGTACCCCACCTACGTTTATCCGCTGCCCTGCGGCCGGCCGCGCATTTATGACGTCAGCGCCGCTCCGATTTATTTTAACAATAACCATTTCGAAAATTGTAGGAAATGCTTAGAGTATACATAGGGGATTTTTTTGGTATTGTGCCACAGCTAATTATTGACAAGAGGTACATTAAAAAAATAAAATGTAGAATTAATGCGCCTGCAAGTAAATCAGTTAAAACTGTAAAAAAAATAGTTAGCATTGAGTCACTGACGTAATTTTTTCTTTGGATGAGTATAATAATTGTCGGGTCATTATAGTAAAAAATCACCATTTGTTTAATTTCTGTTTGATTGTTATGAATTTTAAAAATAATTTTATTTTTTCTGACTATATCTACGATTATTCAGTGGTGACTTTTTAAAATATTGTCTTAAATATTCAGTTAGGCCCCTCGGATAATAAATCCCTACTGTAGGATTTATTGTTTCTTTTTATTAAACAATTAAATCTTAATATTGATTTTATGAAAAAACCTCCACACATTTATCAGGGATAATTAGATTCATATATTCACAAAACGATGTTTTATCATATTCCTGAAATAAATATACTGTAGGATTTAATGTAATTTTCTCGAACAAGTTAAAGTTTAGCTCCCGGACTAACAAGCAAAGCCAGCGATGATCGCGGCTGCTATCGATACCGCCACTAACAAGTGGTCATTTAGTAGCGGAGCAGGCCTCGTGCTACGATCAGCCATCGCGTTGCAAGTGCTCACCGTCCATTGGTGCGTATGTTCTCCCGCGCGCTAGGTATTGCACGCAAAGCCAGCGATGGTCGCGGCCGCTATCGATACCGCCACTAACAAGTGGTCATTTAGTAGCGGAGCAGGCCTCGTGCTACGATCAGCCATCGCGTTGCAAGTGCTCACCGTCCATTGGTGCGTATGTTCTCCCGCGCGCTAGGTATTGCACGCAAAGCCAGCGATGGTCGCGGCTGCTATCGATACCGCTACTAACTAGTGGTCATATAGTAGCGGACACTACCGCCCCTGCGCTACGATCAGCCATCGTGTCCACCGTCCATTGGTGCGTGTTTTCGCCGCGCGCTCTGGCTGACGCAGGCAAAGCCCGCAATGGTTGCCACCACTATCGATACCACCAGCACTGATCAGAGTGCGTAGTCAAGTTGCCAATCGCTAACGCTCAGTGTTTGTTTACAATTTTGATCTCAGATTTGATTTCATCTTAGGCCTGATTTTACAATCCCTAGATAAAAGTAATCATTAGTTATAATTATCATAGTCTTTTTCTTAAGTCATCAGTCAAATAAGAACAGTCCTAACTTTTATCTGACAGACGATGTTAACTGGAGATTGAAAAATAAGTCCTTTAAAGAATAAACTAACCAAGAGCCTATTGCATAACAAATTACAATAACAAATTTGATTTAATTTAATTAATTAATTAATAAAAAATTTGATTGATTAAGTGCTCTAATTAATTTTTAATTAATGTATAATAATTATTCAGGGTGGGAAGGAGTATACCGACAGACTTTACCAATGCGTTTTTGATAACAAAAGAAGTAAAAAAAAAATGTGACATATGTCATTATCGAACAAAAAAAAAATTTTTTTGGTTATTCCGTTTTTTGATATTTTGTTTTTTTTTACATGACCAGTAATAAATTGTAGGGAAAGAACTTTTTTTTCAGGGTTTTTTTTTTGTTGAACATTTTTCTGAAACTTTTTCCTCATTTTCTCTAACTTTAATCAATGTTTATGTCGAGATGAAAACTACTAGTGTAAGAATTTTAATCGTGCAGGCATTTTTCAGTGACTTGTGATGAAAATAGTTTTTTGAATATCATGTCATTATCTCTTAAACTAAGCCGGATCCAGAAAAGTTCATATGAAATTATAGCCTCAAAATGTGTTCAGGAATACACCTTTCAAGTTTGTCGGTATACTTACCAGCCACCCTGTTTAATGAATTAATTGATTTAATTAATTTTTAATTAATTAATTAAATAATTTTATGGTTAAATGAATAACGAATAAATTATTAATTTTGTGTAATATTTTTTAGGAACTTATAGAAATTATCTTACGAGCATACAAATAATTATAATGTAAATGCTGTTTATATCTACAATACATAATAATATGTTTTATTATTATGTAATAAAACATATGTATTTTATTATTAATTAAATTACAATAATATAATAATATTACAAGCGGACGTCTCTTTTCTATTTCTCTTTCTAGAAAGGGACTTCCGCTTGTAATATTACTTGTAATGCAATAGGTTCACTAATAATTGTAATGAAACCAAGTTTACTGGAAATAGTGAATCTATGTTTAATCAGAGTGGTTATAAATATCTATGTTTCCTATTACAGTTACGAGGAGGGAATACCAGTAGACGGGTCAGAACTGATGCTGTCACTGGAGAACTTGGTGATAGCGACAGGGACGGACGGACAAAACATTCGGCCACTTAGGATCGCTTTACGTTGTCTGGTTAGTAGTATTATACACGGTGCCCATGAGGAAGGAGAAAAAAATCAACAGCGGATTTCTGACCAAATTTGAAGTTAAAAATGTCATGTGAAGTTTTCTGGATTTAGTCTATTTTAAGAGAAAATCTGTTGTTTTCCTAAAACCGTCTTAGCCCGTTACGCTATGATAAACGCATTTTAGGGAACTATTTTGTTACCATGTTGTTTTAGTCTTGTCACACTTAAGTGACAGACATCAAATGAACAAAAAAAATCTTTAATTACCTAGCAAATGAAAAAAAAAAACGTTTAAAGTGCAATTTTTACGATAGTTTCAATATTAAAATTCTTTTATTGCGTATTGAGGCATTCAAAACATCAAAAAAAAACTAAAAAAATTTTTTTTTTTTGCAGATTTGACCAAAACTCGCTTAACATTTTTTGCTTCTTTTAGTCTCAGGAATATGCTGTTAAATTTTTTCCCCTTCCTCAAGGGCACCCTGTATATTTTTTCTACTCCCGTACTTTTATTTGTCATTTACATGGTCGTGAACACACCTTTAAGCTCCTACCTTACAGATGTCAAGATAAGTCTATATTGTCTATTCCCTGTAAACGCATTCGGGTTTACACGCAGTGCGTTTTTTGCATTTTAAGACACCTCGTGTATACAAGACTTGATGAAATACATGGCTGCCAACCTAATTTTAAATGCCATTTCTGATGAACAGTAAACCATGGAGGCGGTTTCTTTTTTAATTTTGACGTCTCCCGCTCAACATTGATGATTAATAAAATTGTGTTTGACTAAGAATATTTCTCAAATGTACAATTGTATTTTAAAATAAGTGTGTGGTCGTAGAAAAAGTATTGTATGCAACATTGTTTAACTGAGTCGAAAAATGTTCGTAGCGTCTTTAATAACAATTTTCGGCTTCCCCTCAAATTGTTACCCACGCCACTCACCTTTTTTGACCTCTTTTAAACAAGGGTTGCATAAAATACTATTTCATCACACTTGCTGTGTAAACGCGCGAGATTCCCTAGGAAGTAATAGAAATGTCAGTACGTCATTTAATAATATTATGTTTTAGAACTTATTTTTTGGTTGGCAAGTGTGATGAAAAACATTGTATGCATATGCATCACGGTCGGTAAGCGGAATACTAACTCGAGTTATAAAAGTCCTCTGCCTAATGACGTCGGGCTTCTAACACTCTCGTTAGTAATACCGTACTTACTCACATTGCATTAGTATTTAATCACATTTGCTTTCTATCGTGGGAGTTAGCGAAACATGTCGATCAATTATCGACTTAAATTACGTATATGTTATTCCTTTCGTTCTTTCATTTTGTGATTATTTTGCCGTTCCGCTACATAGCCGTTCCGGGATTTCTGATGGTTATTCTACAATACAAGTCTTATAATTTAGTGTGGGTGGGACTGTAATTTTTGTATTATTGGGTTGTAAACTGTACCACGTGTAATTTTTTAATTCAACCAAAGTATTGAAAGTATATTTAAGTATTTAAATTCTGTAATGAGTCATGAATGTAGTTTAAAATTAGTAATCTTCATTGTCACGTGCGCTAAGATTTCGAAAATCGAATAGTGTGTGTGCCTATTTTAGTACCATAAATCAAAATTTAACGCTCTCAATCGTGCTAACGCATTTATTTTCGATTTTTCCATCTCATTCCATATTTTTAGGGTTTCTTAGCCAAAATGGCAAAAACGGAACCCTTATAGATTCGTCATGTCCGTCTGTTCGTCTGTCACAGTCGATTGATTCAGAAACTATAAATGCTACAGTAATGAAATTTGGTAAGGACATGTGTCGTATGAGCTACATAATTGTGATATTATATTGAAAAAAAAAGAAATAATTGGGGTGAGTTCCGTCCATGCACGTAACTGAAGGGTAGAATTTTTTTAGTTTGTTGTTCCTTATACCCCCTCCCCCCCTAGCGTGATCTTTCGTGATTTTCCCCTCCTCCTCTGTAGGACCTCGTGTGATTTATGCACAAGCCTCTTATTGATATGTTGATGTGCCCTTGCAGGGCGTCACATGTATACCTAGTCATAATTCCATCTTGTAAACTGTAATGTGACTTGCAATAAATGTTTTTGACTTTGACTTTGATTATTGTATAATTCCCAGGTGCAACTGTGTACCGCCGCGCCGTCAGAATTCTCCTTACGCACGGAACGGCTCCTCACCACCCAGCTGGTGGCGGGCGGGTGGCGGCGCGGCGGGGGCCGGGCCCTCGCGCTGCTGGAGGGCCTGGGGGCGCTGGGAGGGGGGACCCACGCTCAGCGGGGGACCTTCACGCGTCTGCTGGACGGGTGAGATTGTATAATTCCCAGGTGCAACCAATGATATAATAAGTAAAGAT